>JANRGW010026016.1:0-12988 GCA_024733675.1 Psilopsiagon aymara
CGCCCCCCCCCCCCCCCCGCAGTAATTCCCAACATCGGACTGTGACATCTAGTCTAGGTCATGCTTTGCCTAGGAGGTTGCACTTAGATCACCCTTGAAGTCCCTTGCAAGCTGCCATTTTATGACTGAATTATAAAAAGCCCATGTCCTCAGGTTGTAAAATGAGGAAATACCGGCAAGCCAAAATTTGGTTTTTAGGATTATGCCATGGAGACCTGATCATAATCAAGTGCTGTCCAACATGTTTCTAGTGATTTATGCTACCATAACCTCCTTCCTAATGAGCAGATGATAGCAGGAACAGCAAGAAGGCCAGGGTACTATTTACAAATTGCCTGGTTAGATGGTCAGAATACATCCAAGCACATTTTGATTACCCATCTGTCCTTAGGAGTCCTATGGGGAATGGATTTCTGGGAATAAATTTTGGCATTTGTAAAAGGCAGGCACTGCATCTGAACCCCAGGGCAAATGTTTTGTGTAAAACAGTAGCTATGAGCCAAACATAGCATAGATGGGTATTCACCACATCTCTGTAGTGTGCTCACCAAGTAATCGTCACAGTCATTATTTCCATTCCAGCTTGTCTCCCCTGAAATCTGGTAAGACAGTTGTACTTCTGCCACACTTCCATGCAGTGAATACACATCTGTATACTTTTCCTTTACTGTCAGGTAGGGTTTTTAAAAAAACCAAATCTCATAACATCAACAACCTTTTTTTCTCATTATCCCAAAGTTAACCTTCAAAATGTATAAAATCTCATTAACAATTCCAGTGAGAAACGCACCTTTTCACTTAGAAAGGACAGTTATGTTTTGGAAATGTTCTCTAGACACAGAACTCCCTTTATCCTTCACATGCAAAATCAGGCAATGCATCTTGAATGTTTAAGATAAAAACAAAAGACGGCAAAGAGAATTTGAAGATATTCTTTCAGTATAGTGCCTTTTCTCCTTTTCATTTACATCCCCCCAATTTCCAGCATCAGTAGTGGTTTCAATAGGAGCTATAATTGCAGCATCCTCACAGAGTTATGCAGGCAAAGAGCTGCAGTCTAGTTTTATGTGTCTTGCACCCACAGAGAATTCTGTTTTGTTTTGACCTCTCATTACTCTCCCTCACTCACTTGGCTCCAAACATCAAATTCTGTCTCAGCCATTCAACATCTATTCCGCTGAGCTGCTTTCTTCTCTTACCAATATACATACATATTGAACAGCTGGAACCAAGGAAAGGCACAATTAATTATTTTGAATTTTTCCAAAGAAAATGTTTTACTTTTCCCCAGTTTGACATTACTTTTTGGTTTAAAGAAAAAAAAAACAAGTGCCTCCCATAAAACCTCAAAAACTAAATGGAACATTTTAGGTTAAATAAATCTCTGATTTTTGAGAAAGGAGGTTGGTTTAGGCTTGCTTGCTTGTATTTTTTAAATCACATAAGAAGCCTAAACAAAGTCCATGTTCCATCTTGGTGTGAAACCTATTTCTTTTATTATCACATGGGAATCAGAACAGCAGAAGACTTCTCCCCCTCAAATACCTAACAGGTTACCAGCTCCAGTTAAAATCTGGACTTGCTGGTTTAGCCTACAGCCAAGATAAGCAAGAATGAATGAACCACCCAGAAAAAGCAAGAGGCTAAAAGGCAATATCGGCCACCTGCCACATACTCACAAACTAACAGCTGGTTTTAGGGCACATCAGGGTATACTGAACAAGACAAAGAGTTCTAAATACAAGCCTGACCAAGTGGAGAACAGTCACACATGAGGGAACACTAGTAGAGCCTCACTGAAGGTAGATGGGTGAAGATAAGACCATGGTTTGAACAGCCAATTCCACAAAAAGCAGTCTGAATTACCTTCAGGCTAATCCCAGAAAATTACCCAACTCAAAAAAACAAACCAGTATCTGCTTTGTGGGAAAACAGAAAAACACCCCATCCAGTGCTCCTTTGAAGAGGAAAAGTGATAGCATAAAATAGAGGACATCATAGCTCAGGATATATGGGTTGTTCAGCAATAGTGTGATGAAGGCTACGGCCACAGTGCCAGTACCAGTCCTGGATCTGCACAGCAATGCAAAGGACTAACACATCTCACAGAAGAATTGCACATCTCAACCTGAGGATAACACATCCCAACACCAACTGTGTAAAGACTTCTGTGAAATCCTACTTTTGTTGGACACTAGTTCTGTTGGTTAAGCTGCTAATTTAGCACTCTGCCTGTCCAACCACTCACATGTATATTGAGCTGCACAACTTCCTCTCTTGCTGCTCACCTCTCTTTACAAGAGCACTGCTCAGCAAGCCCAGAGTACCAGCGCTGACATGCTAGTGTCACTCATGGGCAACTGACCTCCACAGAGTTTTGCAAGGTCTCAGGTGGACTTAAAGAAATGCTGTGTCTCTCTAACGTATGTTCAGCAACTGAAACAATTAGTGAAGGTAAAAGTTCTACTTATTAACAACAGAAATGAACAGAAGCAGCTTAGGCCCAAAGGAGTATGGGTTTAATTAGTGTACATCGTGCATGTATGCGCGTATGCACACAACTAGTCATACTTGAATGTGAACTTTACAGCAGAACACAGAAAATAACACAAGGTGTACATGTCTTCTCTACATGTCCAAAGTTCCCTAAATCATCTTTTGATTCTCAAATATGCCTTTGCAATAGTCATCCAACAGAAACATATGGCCAGTGTTAGCCATGAGATACAATAAATAGAATTCCCTTTGCCCTTAAAAGCCATTTGTTAAACCCTTATTATTTAACACACACACACACACGCACACACACGCTTTTACAATTCTGTATCAAAAACCAAAACTGCAATGAAAGCATAAACTATAAACAGAAAGATTGGATATGAGGAAGAAATTCTTTACTGTAAGGATGCTGAGGCACTGGAATGGGTTGCTCAGGGAAGCTGTGAATGCTCCATCGTTGGCGGTGTTCAAGGCCAGGTTGGACATAGCCTTGGGAGATATGGTTTAGTGTGAGGTGTCCCTGCCCATGGCAGGGGGGTTGGAACTGGATGATCTTAAGGTTCTTTCCAACCCTAACTATTCTACGATTCTATGAATGCCTTTGAAAAACATACAACAAATGGTTATCTACCTACATAAGGAAGAAATTATTTAAACCCAGGATCCCACCTCACCATCTGGCCATGTGTAATAGATAAATACATACAAATAAATACATATTCTAAACTTAAAACAGCAAAACTGTATCAACTGGACAGTGTTATACTAATGCATCACTAGGCTTATTTTGTTTCAGGTAAAATATTTTCATATAAATATTATGATTCATACTTTGTAAAATGACTCAACTTTTTAACACAGTAAACTCCTAACAATGCCTCATTATCATATAGTTTATTAAATCTTCATTATCATCTTAGTTCTTCAAGGGCTTACCTAAATATGTACAAACACTCTAAGAAAACAACATTCTTATTTTGAAGGAGCTGATTCTGTTTTTCCAACACAATCTCAGGGTTAATTGACCATCCAGATTTTGCATCCTTTACAAACTTGCTTGTGTATAACAGACGAAATTACTACCCACAAACCCAGGGCACTTTTAAGCGTTGTGTAAATCTTTATCAGTGCCTGTGGCAAACTAAGAGTTCAGCTGTGATAAATGGCAAGATGGTGAGATGATGGATAATTGGCTGGAATATGTTTAAATTCCTGTTCACAAAGATGGCAGTCTTGGTGCCCTGTGCAGTTCCTTGTATAAGCTTTGCTACTGAAGTTAGACATGTGGTACAGGTCAAGCCCCTGCGGTGAACACACTTCTGTTTCAAGAGTTCCCCTATTGATTGTATTCACTCGTCCCTCTAGCGAGATTTTACCATGAATATCCTTTGGGTGTGCTTATACTGGAACTTCTAAGTTAGCGTATTACCAATAGGTTCTATCAACCATCTCATTTGTATTTACTAGTCTGGATATTTCATGACCATATGCTCAAAGGCATAAGTGTGCATGGGTTGGTCTAGTCTGGCAGTTGTAAATTAGTTAGCAGTGTATCTGCTTCTATTTAAAGCTCAGTATAATATTGCCATCATTATTGTTCAGTATAATAGTGCTGAAAAATCATTAATCAGGCTCTCCAAAACCCCTCCATTTGCCTCCCTTTTCTTGAGACAGGATCGTATCTTCAAATCCTGCTCCAAAGCCAAGAGAGTTCATTTTTTTCTCTTCTTAAAAGCAAAGATTCTCATCTAATCAGGAGCCTCGGGGGACCGAGTTCTAAGGAAACACCAAATGTTGTTGGAGTCAGGACTGCATTGCTAGGTCTTTTGAGCGGCTATCAAGTAGAAATTACTTGGCCTGTAACTTCCTTGGATGGAAAAACTGAGCTTTGAACTGCCTTTATTATAACGACTTTAAAATAAGGAGGGAGGAGGGTGGGAGCAGCTTCTAACTCCATCTAAAGTGGTGAGATGGAGAAAAAACAGCCTCTGGAAATGAGTATTTTAAATCAAATATTCTGTTCTGTCTACTTGTTATTTCCTTGACTCTACACCTAATGAAACCTAGGAAGTTTATAACATTTGGGAGTCAACAAGTGAAATACAGCTAGGTAGAACTGCATGTGATTTTTCTCAAGCTTTTACAATATTTTCCTTTTGGAGCTCCTAGTTAACACAATGCTTAAAAAACCTGGGAAGAGAAAGAAGGATTAACTCCTTTGCTTAATGGAAAACCTCCCAGTATTCAGCAGAATTAGGGAAACCCAGGATTCATTTCTTGAATCCCTAAAGCAAGCTCACTAACGCAAACTTTTCTTTCTCATGTGAGGCTGGGCCCATGTTGATGTCATGTCCTGCATCTGGCTTGTATTCAATGATGTCTAAGGTTGCTATGTGATGCCAGCTCCAGCTCTCTTTTACGGAACACATCAGCTCTGTTATGGATGCCACACCAGCTTCCTTATGTGCGCATCGCTCCACAAGTGCTCTAGTTCACAGAGCAGTGTCTGAAAGGCAAATGAGCTTTAACTGCAGTTCCAAGCAAGATGCTGGTCTGTGAACTGCAATAGCTGCAGCAGAGGTGAGCATTCCCTTCTGCTTCCCTTGCTGCTGGAGCAGTAACTTCCAGCTGAACTTCTGTAAGGCACAGATAATGTTTTTAATTGCCAGTAAGGTTTGCCAGAACCTTCATGCTAAAAACATCCCAAGCACTGGACCTAGGTATAACACTCTAAACTGGTTTACCACCTTTCAGATATGGGCTGGAAGGATGTCCTGTGAGGAGGGACTGAGGACTCTGGGTTTGTCTAGTTTGGAGAAAGGGAGGCTGAGGGGTGACCTCAGTGTTCCCTACAGCTTCCTGAGGAGGGGAAGTGGAGAGGGAGGTGCTAAGCTCTGCTCCCTGGTATTCAGTAATAGGACATGTGGGAATGGTTCAAAGCTGCACCAGGGAAGGTTTAGACTGGACATGAGGAAACGTTTCTTTACCAAGAGGGTGGTCAAACCCTGGAACAGGCTCCCTAGAGAGGTGGCCAATGCCCCAAGCTTTTCAGTGTTTAAGAGGCATTTGGACAATGCCCCAAACGTGCTTTTGGTCAGCTCTGGACAGGCAGTTGGACTAGGTGATCATTGTAGGTACCTTCCAACTGAACTATCCTGTTCTATGTCTATTGACTAGCACCTTTGCACAGTGCTACAACCACGTCCATATACATCCACTGTAGGGCTGCAACTGTGTAAAGTTGCAAAGTTCCAAAATGAAGACAAGTCCAAAGACAACAGAATGCTTCGTGATAGATTGACATTATGCCTTACAGAAAGTAAGAACAGAAGAAAGCTCTTTTCCAGGTTATCTCTGAATCAAGGTTTTCATAAATTAATTGCACATTCCAGCTCCTTTTTCAAACTTAGGGACTAATTTAGAATCCCTTCAGTATCCAATCACTCCTTTCTCCACAAAATACAAAATGGTATACAGCCTAAAATTCACCCATGTCCTTTGTGGCAGCTGCTATGGCTCTGTTTGTGTTCATGGGATTTGATGGGTAAGGAAGAGCCTGAGAAACTTGGTTTCTGCTTCCTGGTCCTCCCTTGACTATACTGAACACGTCCACTACAGAGCAGAGATGAAGTTCGTTGCCTGTGAACTGCTGCAGGCAATTGTGCTTCATCACTTCGTAAACCTCTCTGACATCCACTGATTCAAAGCAGAACAATTCAGCCCATCCTGCAATCCAGACCAGCCAAAATGCACCCATCTCCTCATTCAGGTTACTTTCATCTTCAAATCCTTTCACTCCTTTTCTCTCTTGCTGCAAGAAGTTTCAGTTCTTTGGCATTCTCACCAATTATCAGTGAATGTACTTTTCTCCTTCTGGGCTTGATTCTCTATTCTTCTCCACATAACAACCTCCTTCTGGAACAGCACTCCAGACTCCTTAAAATTCAGTTGGTTTACTTGGCCATTTAACAGCTCATCTCTCCTGCCTGCTCCCACCTTTGCTCTGAATCTTCAAGTGCATTTGTCCAAATTGCATTAAATGACAAACAGGACTGCAAGGTGCTGAGCAAACTCTATCTCCTTACATATGCGTTAAGTAATGAATACCTCCACAGAACTGCTTTGATGACAAGCAGTGAACAAAACCCAGTGAAAAATGTCACTGGACATTTCTTTTGTCTTCTATTTTGATGGAAACAGAAGGCATGAGGGAGGGAAGAGAAACTTGTTTGCATTTAAGTTGGTGTGGCAGCAACTGAAAAGCAGCAGCACTAAGTTAGTGCATAGCCCGACAGTGAAATGAACCAAAAAGTCATTGCAAATGCAAGTAGAGCTCAACAGCTGACTTCTACCAACTAGGAATGAAGAGCAAATACTGACCAAAGGACATAAACAGTACTAAATATTCGGACTGCAAAGCGGCTGCAGTCAAGAACAAGCTATGGGAGGATGATGGCTGGTACATATGTGACTATTTCAGCTAAGTCCGTAAAGTCAAGGAAGGGATTCAGTGTAAATCACAGGAAAGGGAACAAGAATATAATAAGTATTCAGGCAAGTATGGGCTAATAAAATAGAGCCACAAAGCAGAAAGCAGCTTTTTTTCCTAAAACACATCAGGGCATGATGCCATTGGACACTGGATTAAAACCGAGGGACCATGCCTGATCCTTCAGCAGAGATAAAACCTTCTTGGTTTTCTGCTGATCACATACAAACTTGGAGTTGTCACAACCAAGGAACTTCAAACTTGAAATAATTTGGCATTTATTCTGATCACAAATAACCTGAGAACCACTTCTGATTTTTTCAAGCTTGTTTGTCACTTTAGATGGTCCAGACACTTCATGGCACAAAAATATTCCAGACTACCCTGTGCTGGCAAGATTGTTGAGTGCCTGTTCAATCCAATCAGCCAAGTAAGTTATAAAAGACATTTAGATTTGTCACTTAAATCTCTGTTTTAGAGAAAAAAGAAATCAATGGATTTCTCCATTCTGACAGCAGCAGAACCTGCAGGACTAGAAACCTGCAGATTCAGTGTTTCTTGTGCCCAACTTTACCTCACCGTAAGGAATATCTACAGCACAGCTGATACCACTGCCAGCGATGGAGTGGTGACCAGGATGAAGGTTGCCTTGCACAAACAGATGAAAAAATTGCCACAAAGAACTTTTTGATACTTTCAAGATCAGAACCCAACAGAGTGAAGCCTACTGACAGTAAGTTTGCTTTGTTTAATGACGCTTTCATGAACAAATAGCTTGTTTCTGCAGACTACCAGCAGTCTATATATCACGGGCTGAAAGGCAGAGTTAGCTAAAGAATTCCAGGCATAAAGTTCACAAACACAGATTCATAAAAAACCCTGAAAAACTTGTGTTTTCCACAGAGGAGCTTGTACATCATCCAGATTCATTGATGCGCATGTCCATGGCAAAACCAAGCGTGATTAAAAAGGTAATAGCCAAAACAAGTTTGAGATTTTAATGCACAGATGTTGGAAAGCCCCTATTTCTTTTCTGCAATATTTGTCCTACTGCAGATAAGAAAATGTGTTTTCTTCCCTTGAAAGTCTTTGTTCCAATAATGAAGGCGGTGGATGTTTGCTTGAGGCATCTATTTACCATTCCAACAACAAAAATAAAATGGGTATTGGTAATTTTATGCAGCACTCATCCCTGCAACTTTCCTGAGTGCTGTGTTCTATACTTCTATTCTGCTCTTTGGAGAGCTCACGCTGCTGAAGAGAGCCGTGGCTTCAAATGAGACCCTTCTGCAGATGCTTGGCTTCTATAAATTGAGCATGTTAAGCTGTATTTACGTAGCTGAAGGTCTAGCCCTTGAGCTCTATGGAGGCTCAAGCAGAACTAACAGATGGCAGAAGACTCAATATGGAGCTGACACACCCAGGAACAGGAGAGCTGTACAATGTAGAAGAAAAAAGTTCAGTGGGCTGGGAATCATCCCTTCTTTCCGTAGCTGTCTGTGAGAAGCTGTCACTCATGATCTCCTCCACCGGCTATTTCACGGCACATGGGAGGCTGCTCTCCTATCTTACACTAACATAATTTTATGTTACGTATTTCAATTACTCCCTGCATGAAAACAGCGTAATTCAGGCTGTGATCCAAAAGTCCACCCCCTTCCTGACAGGAGGGAGTCATCTTGGAGAATACCTCATACTTTGAGAGAATTCCACTCGCTTCTCACATTTGCCTCAAGTTCTCATTTCTTCGTTTCCCCCCTCCCACACACGTGATGTTGAGGGACGGAAAAAGGGGTAGGAAGGGGGGCAAGATTCCCATGTATCAGCTCAGGGAATGACAAGGAGCCAGATCTTCTCCCACGCTGACTGGCACACAGCAGCTCCAAGAGAACACAGTCTGCCAGCTAAAGGGCATGGCCAGCCCCTTCTCTCAATTGCCATCTGCAGTACCTACCGGCTGGAGGTGCACACTGCTCAGTCCTGTGGGAACTGGAAAAGAGAGGATGCACCACCATTTAGCTGGTGGTGTCACCATCTTCTGCTCTCTAGAGCTTATCACAGCATGATTTGACCCCAAGGCTTCAAAGCCTGCTCCAGAAGCCATAAGCCAAACTAAAAGTGGCACAAAGTGCTTGCGGTACAGCTGGAATGTTGGTAGCCAACAGTACAATGGGTGTTGCTACAGCACTCACTGACAACACCAGCTCCCCCTTTTCCCTTTCGCGCTAGCTGCTCCTTTTATGAACCTGAGCTAGGGAAGTCTTCATTACAGCTCAGCCCTGCAGTCCTACCCCATACAGATGGGGAAGATCGCATCTGACCATGGAAAATCCTGGCCCAGGACATCTCCAAGTGGTTGTGTCTATCCCAGTGCATGGAAGCAATGTGTAATTCCAAGGCTGTTCTGCAAAACAGATTTCAAGTAGATGGGTTAATCAAGCTTTTTTAGGTTGTATTTGGTCTGAACTTTAAGTTTTGGCAAGATTAAAATTAACATATCCGCCGGGTATGAAAAAATGCACCATGAGGCTTTTGTAACGTATTATGCAAAAAGTGATTAAAATGCAGTTTACAATGCATCTTAAAACCTGCAGTTGTGGGTTACTGCATAAACCCCTGAAAATTAACCAACTGGAAAAAAATGAAGTGACTATCAACAAAGAGAAAGTGTTACTTCTCCTGTCCAAATAGAGTACTACAGCAAAACACAAAGAGTGTAAAGGAAAAAGAAACTGAAGGTTTCAAATTCTCAGATTTCACCCTCATAGATGACTTCCATAATACAGGGAAGTTACTTTAACCGAAAAAAAAAATAGAGGCCTTCAGATGCTGAGACAGCCTGAGTATCTGGAGGCCTGCATCAGAGCACAAGCTCTGTTTGGATAGCACTGTCTTCAGGTACTGGACACTAATGAACACCTCAAATGCACCAATCTCCGAGCAATGGAACGCTCGGTTTATTTGGTGTTGCCAATTTTCTTGGGTATTCGAGTGGCTTCTGACCCTTCATTGTAATTGCACTGCAGAGTCTACGCATGAATGACAACTAGGTACAAAGCAAAGGAGGAACGAATTCAGGGACTGAAAAACAGAACCTCCATTGCCATGTAAACAGTCACACTCTCCACCTAAGCAGGCCAAATATACAGCAAGCCTGTGAAACATCATTTTAACATGTTATAAATCTGGACTACAGGAATCGATGGGAATTTTGCCATTTACTTCCCTGGGAACAGACTCACATCTTTGATAGGAATACTTCACACCACTGCAAACAGTATTTATTTTTCAAGTGTTGCTCAGTTCATCGAGATGGCTGAAGTGCGACAATAACACAAGATCCCTTTTTACTCTGACTATTCCTGCCAGTAGATCTGTGTTCCTCCTGTTTCCCCTTGTGTGTGGGCTATGTGATATAGGACAGGATACGCCTGTGATCGTAAACAGCCATATTCTAGTCGCTTCTAATGTATATTATCTCAGAGTAAATTTTCTATCAAAATGCATACGATATTAGGAGCTTCATTGAGAGAATGGTTCATTTATGCACCGAGTGCTATGCTTTGCACAGAGTTCAGGATGCATCTCCAAATGATGCCTTTCACCATACTGTGAGAACACCACATGGATTTGATTTGTAGTTTGTTTGTTTTGCTGCTCTTGCAGCAGAAGACTGGGAGGAACAGTGGTGCTGACAGCCAGAAAGTACTGCTGAACTGGAAAACAAGCTTAAAAAAACCATCTCTGCTGTTAAAAAAGAAAAACCAACCCAAAAATAGGATTAAATCCATTTGGGCTCATACAGCCAGTTGGTGATAATGCAACCAACGTGGCTGCAGAGTCCAGATTCACCTCTCAAGCTTTCAAGCCAGCACAGATTCGGAGCCTCATACACTTGCCCTTGGAAAGGAAGCGCTACCTTAGAAGCAGCACTACTGCAGAAGAACTACCATTCTCCTCCACCAATGTCTTCCATGTGATGGAAGGCACAACACTGGCTATGTCCAGCAGGCCTGCAGAGGCAGACACAATCACACCTCAAGCCAATTCTGGCACAAGGATGGCTTACGGAGATCTACCCTCCTAGGATGAAGAAGAACACAGAGTGTTTTCTACTGCGCTGTGCAAAGCAGCACAGTTTGAAGTATAAGATCATTCAAACGAGGAAAAGGACAGGATAAGTCAGGGTTTTTTCTTGTACATCTGCAGTGAAGATGTAGTGTCTTTGATGCCAACAGAAAACTACATTCACTTTGAAAGCTCTGGCTTTGAACACCTCTCTCTAAAGATTGTGGGAAATTAAGTGTTAAATAACAATAACCTAAAACCCCATGAAAGCACTCAACCAGAGAGTTTCTGTTTGATAGATCACTCCAGGTTCTGCAGGTGGCTGTGCACAAGGGCTGTGAAAACAACACACCTGAGCACGCAGCATTACAGCTGCAAGCTCAATGCCATTCTTTCCACAAGAAAATCTGGAGCTATTTCAAAAGTGGAAGTTTTCCTCTGAAATATATCTGTAGGTTCCGAGCAAACACACTGAAATAGCTTGTACACATTGCACACAGTTTAACTCTCAGACTGAGGTGATATTTTAATCAGAAGAACTTTAAGAATTTCAGATTTATTAAAGAATTAAACCATCTGAAACACACCAAGCAGTTAAGTAGCTCTTTAAAGGCAGGGCAAGTTGAGATACACTCCCATACCACAAAGAAGTCTTCTGCAGTGGCCAGAGCAGCAGAGAAGGTTGACAAGAAAGGGCTATGAGAGATATAAGGTACGGACTAACGGGTTTGCGTTTATTTAAATGTGATGGGCTTGCCTACAGTTGGAATGTTTGTGTTTAGTTCTCAGTTCCAGGTGCCTTTGTAACTGTTCAGAGTCTAGACTCTGGTTGCAGTGAGTATTTCTGAACTAAAAATGAGTAAAGGGAAATGAGAAGGGATTGAAATTTTTCCCTGTGAGGGTGCCGAGGCCCTGGCACAGGTTGCCCAGAGAAGCTGTGGCTGCCCCATCCCTGGCGGTGTTCAAGGCCAGGTTGGACAGGGCTTGGAGCAACCTGGTCTAATGGAAGGTGTCCCTGCTCATAGCAGTGGGCTGGAACCGAATGAGCTTTAAGGTCCTTTCTAACGCTGTTCTGCGATCACAGCCACAGCTTATGGATGCGCTACCCGAGTCACTTACTAAGGACTTCATACTGAGAAACCGTGAATCCCCAATTTCTCCGGACTTCGGTTCCTTAGAGTAGTGCTACAGGACCGACATTTTCCAGGGGTCTCCTGAGGAAACTCGGGCAGCTTGCCTCTGCAGCTGCGGAGTGACACGGTCGCTGTGCGCCTTGGTCCTCGTACTAACATGACAGTTCGCAAGAGCCGTGACAGTCCGAAACCACACCATTCCCGGCGCGGGGCTGCGCCCGGCTGGAGCTGCCGGCCGCACGCCCCGCTCCCTGCCCGCTGTCCTGGGAAGCCGCGCTATGGCGTCGCGGCATTCCCAAGGAACACGACGGCCCTATGGGGACCCCGCCGCTAAACTTTCCTCCGGGGCGCCGGCACTCCCCGGTTACTTCCCTTTTCCCCCGCCCTTCCCGCGGTGCCGTCGTCGAGGAAAGTTGTCGCCGCTTCGGGGTCTGGCCCCGGTGGGGAGAGCGCGTCGCGTCCCGCCGCCAGCTCCTTACCCAGCCCCGGCACGAAGGTGTTGAGGAAGAGGCAGATGACAGCCACGGGGAACGGCATGTAGGGGATGGCGGCGCGCAGGGGGCCCTTCTTCTCCCGGACCTGCACCACCACCCCGCTGGAGGGGGCAGCGCCCCGGCTGGGCTCCCCGCCCGCCGCGCTCTCGCCGTCCTTGGGGAAGGGATCCATAGCCGGTGCCTCGCAGCCCCGCCGGGCCACCAGCTGCCGCCAAGCGCGCTCCCGCCGCCGCGCGGCCCCGCGCCGACCCCTCCCCTCCGCTCCTCCCGACCCTCCCGGGCTGCCGTGCCCGCCCCGCCGCTCC
>JANRGW010026017.1:0-13151 GCA_024733675.1 Psilopsiagon aymara
AGTAACTAAAACATTGGTGTTATCAACACTGTTCACAAGCCGAAAGTCAAAAGAAAAAAAAAACACAGCTCCACACCAGCTACCAAGAAGGAGAAAAACGACTGCTACTGCCGAACCCAGGACAACTTGTAAAAGAATTTTAAAGAACCGACACCCTCTAAATCCAGAGCAACTTTTTAGATTCAAGTAATATGAGTGTCAACACAGTCTGTTTTTCACATTCAAGTAGCATTAGAAACATAATACATTGTCACTTTAAACAAACGTGGGCACAAATGCAGAAGAGCTTCAGTGAAGCTGGTAGCACCTGTAGTAGATTGATAGCATCCCTTTTAATTAACGAACTCTTTTCTTTTCAAAGCTGTTTGAAACTTTATGTCTGAATTGCGCATGTTTGTATTTAAGTTTATATGTCCTATGAGAGGTAGAATAGCTTGCTTCTTAGGAAAGAAGAAAATATTAAATACAAGTGCCTGAAAAGGCAATGCCGCATACTTGTAGTAAAACGGGTGAAGTTTATTATACTATTGAAAAAAAATCTCTACCTATTACAGAGGTTCATGCAAAGGTAACAGATGCTTCCTGAATGCTTGGATATTTGCTTTTCAGAGAAAAGTATTTTTTTCCTAAAATTAACATAAAGAAACACTTGCAATTTAATGCTTATTCTCTATTGGTGGTTCAAATAAATATTCCTTACTGAATAAAAAGCCTGCAGCCATTTACCTCTTTAAAAATAAGGCCAGAGCATGCAAGTTTAGAAGTGTTGCTTCATTCTTTTCATTTAAATCAGGCAGACTTTTCGTAATACAAAGCCAGGAGAAGGATCATGGTACAAAGAAAGATGCATATGTTTAAAAGCATATCTATTAGGGTAATAGATAGTAAAATTTCTTACTGGGTGCAGAGCATGCTATTGATCTGTTATATGTCTATGATTTTTTATTAAAGAAGTCTAATTGCTTCTGAAGCTATATATTGATATTTACTAATGTCTCATTGTATGATAAAGGGTTTTCTTAATGTTAATAGACAATGCAAACAGTTAATAAGAAAATGGATCCACAAAAGACACTACAAACAATGCAGAATTTCCAGAAGGAAAACATGAAGATGGAAATGACTGAAGAAATGAGTAAGTTCCGCATTGCCAGAAACAGCTAGCTCCAGCCCACGCTGCTCTTGGAAGGGTACAACCATTCTAGAAATACTGATGCTTGAAGTTTTATATCTACAATTAATGAGACTAACAGCAAAAGTGAAGTGCAAATAAAACAGTGCATGTCTGAGCAGGGAGGCTGAGCCTTAGCATTTTTAGTAGCTCTCTGTACCAAATCTACAGCCCATTCCTTCCCATCTTCATGCGAAACACCCATCATACTTCTAGAAAGAACATACTGGAAGGGAAGAGTGTTTAAGATCTGTTCAAAACCTTGTTGGCATACCTGGTTAGGGGGACTTGGAAAAAATGTCCTTTCTGTAGCTGATAGTTCTGCATGTGCTTGTTCTTCTGGGACACCTAACTTAGATGTTAGTGATAATCTCAGCTTAACATACGTGGTATATTGTCTCCTCTTTTTAATTTTAAGCTGCAAGCAACTTCTTGGGGAGTGGCAAGTTTCTTATTCCTGGTTGCATCTGTCTACTCTCACCTTAATAATACCAAACTTCCTGGTGTTGCTAGCAGTCTCCTTCCTGTCCTAATTCTTTTTACTGTGTTAGCTGAAGTAAGTAGAGTAGACTGAAAGGTATATTGTTGAGCAAGATGTCAATACTTCAACAGTGCAGAACTGTTTGTTGCAATATACATTGTTAGCCAAGTAGTTAACGATTTCTCAGCTTACTTGGAAGAAGAGGAGGAAAGGAATTTTTGAGGAATTATGGAGATGTTTTTAAGAAAAGTTAAAATCTAGTGGGGAGGAAGATAGAGCAACTGAACTATTCTAGTGAAACTGAATAGTTTTTATAACAGCAGGCATGTCTTACCTTGTTGCTCTAGGTGTGCTCACAGGCTTTGCAAGGCAGAGGTGAGAAAGCCTCTCCAATATACAGGTGCTTTCTGTTGGTATCTTATACAGTGGTATTACTACTACATTCTGGGTGGGTAGAAGCGTAGGAGGAAGGAGGGTATGTTATTTTAGTAACCTTTTTCCTTAATACAGCATGGGTTTGGTTTATGATTTTCTTTTTCTTTCTTCTAAGTTAATGATACTCTGGATGATATTTTTGATGCTTCTGATGAAGAGGAAGAAAGCCAAGATATTGTTAACCAAGTGCTTGATGAGATAGGAATTGAAATCTCTGGAAAGGTATGGCGATTTTCATCCACTTCAGGTGCTTTTTCACCTTCAGTCCTTTTTCTTTCTTTTTTTTTTAACAGCAGCTGTTACATACAGTCTTATTCCTAGCAGCCAGCTTGTCCTAGCATGTATTATTGTGACTGAATTCAATTTCTCTCTTCTTTTAGATGGCCAAAGCTCCGTCAGCTGCCAGAGGCTTACCATCTGCATCAACATCAAAAGCTGCTACCATATCAGATGAAGAGATTGAACGGCAGCTCAAAGCTTTGGAAGTTGATTAGCTCAATGGAAATGTACAGTCTGCTTTCTAATTATTCAGCTGCAGACAGATGTAAAAATTACAAATACTCTTTCAGTGCAGCTGATGTGTAGGGATACTTTGAAGCTTCAGCGATGACAACTTGAAGTTGGTATTGAGGGAAGGAGAGGGGAGGAATATTTTGAATCATTTTACTAGAAGTACACTTGGTATGCCTATTGCATGTAGTCTTTCTGAGCACTGGACCAACCAAAGATGTAATTCTAATGTTAAATTTATTTATACCAGATCTGAATCTGTCCTCTGAATTCAAAATCTTCTTCTGTCTCAGTTCCTGATCTATCTTTAAAATTGTGTGTGGCTGCTGGTGATGCCTCCTAGGATGGCACCTATATAAGATACATATTTTATAAAACTATCTCTATTGTAAAACTCTTAGTCTGTCATCTTAGCACAAATGCTCTTTTGAGGAGAAATAGCCTTGAAAGTCTAGCAAATTTAGGCAGAAAGAAAAAATATTTTATGTATTTCTTTCAAGTTCCTGTATTAACTTTGAGTTGATTAAATAATAGCTGGTTATTCTTTTTACCAAAAGGGAAGGATGCAGTCCTTCTGCAGGTAAAAGATTAAAATTTGATAGTGAATTTTGTTGCATGAAAGGCACTGATGGAACTATATTGTACTATAACATAGCTGGTTTGAATAGAATTGCTGTGCCTTTATATACATAAATCTTGTACCTTGTAATTCTTTTCAGAGTGAGTCTTTGAAAGATGAATAAACTGGTAAATAAGGTGGTTTCACAAAGTCTACGGTGAGACCTCTGTGTGCACTTGATGGGACTCAGTGCTGAACTTCAGAATTGCACCTTGTGCACTTGAGAAAAGGACATTTGCCTGAAACAACATTTGTATATATTTTACAGTATTTCTTAATGGACGATAACTGTGCATAATTGTATTGATTACTCAAATGCAATTGATCATATTGATAAGCTAAATGAAATCTTAGTTTTGAGAACAATTTTGGATGATACATAGTAATTACTCCTCTAAACACTATAACAAAAGTGTTCTGGTTCTGTGAAGGTTTTTCTATGGTCTCTGAACCGCATAAGCATGATTCTAGCTGTAAGTAGATTGCATTGGGCTAATCAAGTAAAAACTGCTGATATTTTAAATAGATGACAAATCTGAGAATGCAGTTCCTGGTTACGACTTCCTAGATGGTGTGAAGTTCCTCAGCCCTTACCTGCTGAAGATTATTTGCCCCCCATTTGTGCTGATGTAGTGGGGCTGTTTGCTGAACAGAAACTACAAAATCATCTTGGCTTTAAAAAGAGAAAAGTAAAATATCTACTCCCAAGCCTGAAACTGGGAAATCTGTGGGGAAGACAAACTATGGAAAGAGACTTTGCACTGCTATGGAAAGTGTAGCAGGAAACCATAACCTGTATGATCTACTGTATTGTCTGGGTTTTGGCATAGAAGTGCAGGTGTTTATTCTTTCTATTTGAAGGAAGTAATGGACAAAATGCACATCTGTGAGATAGTCAGTAGGAATGTGTAAGTTTATATATTTCATATATCCACTATAAGGTGCTTTTTTTTTCTTACAAGTTTTGTAAAAATCTAATAAAAGGCTTTTTTTTTTCCCACAATGAGTTTGTCCTCTGTAGGGTTAGTCTTGCACATCTGCCTCTTAGCGGTCTTTCTTTGGACTCCTTTTAGCTGTGATAAATCTCATTTTGATCTGAGCTGTAAAGCAGCATAACATTTGTTGTACTTGCTTGTGGTCCTTAAACTAATTCGGTACAGACTTGATCAACTTTGCATTTCATTCTGTCTGTAACTGGGTGCCCAAATAGTGATTTTTAGGCATTGAAGGAAAAACCATCATGTGAAATTAGGTATAAAATTTTACTGATTGATTGTATTTTGATTGACACTAAGGTTTATGGCCTTTCTGAATGAAGTTGTCTGCACTTTAACCTTGTAATGGCTGTCAAAATAGGGAATAATTCTGAGGCATTTATCTATGTGGTGCTTCATGAACAGGAATAAAGGTATTGCTTTTTGGTGTCAGTAAGACTGCTTAACTAAGGCTACTGTCAATAGCTAGTGTGTCTGTTAAGAGTTACCTTTTAAGTCCTGCAGCTGCAATCTGTATAAAACACTTTAAGTAGCAGAGTGAGAAGTGGTGTAGGTTTGCAGGCTTGCTTATATTTATTTCAAATATAGTTAGTACCTTGTAGCTCTCTGTAACAAAATCGCATCACCTACGGAGGAAGAAATTCCTTTGTAAATCACTCTTAGCATGCTGAAAAATACCCAACCCACTCAATCCTTAAACTCTTTTATCTTTGATAACACCTTAGTTACTAAACTGAATGTGAAAGTCCTCCATCCAAGAACAGCAATGCAATTGTGCACACACCTAAGAGCAGCCTCAGTGAAGCAGACTGAGGTCCATCTTGCCCAGAATCCTTCTCCACAAGTGCCGATAAGCAAAGCCCAGGAAAATACAAGGACAAGATAAACATAGATGCTTCTTCCTCCCCTAATACTCTTACAGCCTCTAACTGTTTTGAATTCAGAGGACTTCCAGAGTAATATGTAAGTTCCTCTGTATACAGCAGATTGGGGTGGCTTTCTCATCTGTGAACTTGTCCATATAGATAAACTTCTGGCACCCAAGTTTTCTAGCAGAGAAGTTCCATAGATTTTACCCCATCACATGAAAAACCACCACTTGAATATTTTCTTAAGCTTCTTTCCAGCTTCACATATTTACTCTTAGTTATTAACATGAGGCAGGATGGTGAACAGCCTGTCTCCATCCAGCCTTTCAATGCACCTTATGATTCAGTAGACCTCTATAGTATTTAATGCATGCACATTGAATCTGAAAGAGAGACAGTAGCTTAAACAGTTCCTCTTAACCTTTGACCACCAGTTTTTCCTGTATGGAGGTCTTTTCTAGGTGTGTTGTGTCCTTCAGGTGAGGGGGACGGAATGCTACACAGTACTTTAGAAGTAGGTCAACCACAGATTTATGCACTGTTACAACATCTTGCTTTAGCCTCTGTTCTAGTTTTAACACCCTTCCAAAAGTTACCAGAAGAACACTGAGAGGAAAAATAAACCACCCACAAAGAAAATGGTGCAGCCCATGTTAGTCAAAGGGGCAACTAAACCTTTACTTGCAGATTTATAAAGCTACCCCTCAGAAGCCTTATCTAGAGGTTTTTCTCCAGTCAAGTGATTTGTAACAATTAAGTCACTTTCTTTAAGACTAATGGCTGCAGCTGCAGTGGATTAAGTTGATTTCATCCAGCTTTTTTCTTTAACCAATTCTGCTCTAATTTGCTTTGTATTTCTGGGGCAACAAGTAGATGTGTTTAAATGATGTTCGCTTCTTCCACTTTGCCTTTTGTCGTTCTTTTGCAAGAAGATGGCATTGTTTGTCACCTTTTATTTTATTTTGCTATGCTTTTGCAATTAGCCTCTGCTGGCTACAGTAAGTCTGCTCTTGAATTAACTATTACAATGTGCTAAAATGAGTAGTAAGTGCATCAGCACAATACACAACTGAAAAGGTGTTGCCAAAACAGAACTACAAACCATTACCTGGAATACCAAATGTATAAGAATACTTTATTGAATGGGGGGAGGGAGGTATAGGCTTATAGCACTTCCAAGAGCCTTTTGTAATTAAGAAAATAATTTAGAATGTAATTAGGTTTTGTATATATCAGATAGTTGCAACATACATAACACTAGATCACGTAAGATGAAAAGTACACAAATGTGTGCCACTACCTTCAGTGAGTACGAATCTTCTCAACTGCATTCATCTTTCATCCTTTTGGAAAGTTCATGATCTGTTGATATATGGGGTGAATAAAGGTTACAGCTTGGTCTTTCCCTGCAATAGTAGATATCCTATGCTGGTGATGAGAACAGCCTGGAGAGAACACACAACACAACACTTCCTCTTCGAGTTCTTAAAGTTTTCTTCCAAATTAGGAGAATTCCAAATTACTATAGTAATGCATTCATCCATAAAAATGTATTATCTTTAAATCTAGGAGCTTGATTTCCATAGCTGAACAGGGCTATGGTCACTGTAATAGGTATCATAGGTAATTTAATGTCCACTAGAGAGAGAGCACTTATTTGTACATATTGCTTCTAAGGGGTCTTGAACATTAAACTCTTTTTGCTTTCTGTGGGCCTATTATATAGACATTTCTAAATCATCCAGTCTGTTTTACGGAAAAATAAAATGTATCTGGCCAGTACTAGTGGTGTGTACTCACCTAATTTCAGCCCTGGGAAAAGAGTCAAAAAATATATGTATAAATATACATATAAAAAAATATATAGTAATGGGTGATTCTAATACCAATAAGCAGGGCTGATGAGATGACTGGATAATCTATCCCTGGTGAATTACAGTCATTAATTCTGCTTTCTCAGTGCCTGACTTTCTGATAGCTTGAGCTCTGGCACTGGATTTGTTTCTCTCAATTATCTCCCTAAGCTAGGGGATGACAAATAAGGGATTATTTTCAATTAGTGGGGCATAAGAGAATGGGAATGTGCAGTGCAGTGCTTTGTGTGGATATTTATTTCAGAGGGCAAGGGTCTTCTCTGTTTAGCTTAACACAGTATCTCTGATGTAAGTATGTCCACATGTGGATTTAATCAGATAAAAATACAATGCAGAGAAAGACAAAAGTAATACCACTTGGTAAGTCTCTATTTTTCCCCTCAGGTCACAAAGTCTTACAGTAAATCATATACTAATGTTTATATCTAAGCCTTTCCAAAACAAACTTTAAGGTGTATAATAAATTAATTACCTTTGAGAACAAGCAAAATAATAATTTCTACTTGGCACCTGTTTCAGGCAATCAAATGGTACTCTGAGACAAAGAACATAGTAGGAACAGTGTTGACACCTCCATGATGGTAAGCTTACTCTACCCTAAAAATGACAGCATTTATGGCCCATTTCTAATGTCTTTGTCCTTTACTTGCACAAATAATTTACCTGAAATGATTCAATTAGAGGTGTATGGCTGCTGTGAGCAGGAAGCTGTGTTTGAGCCGTCCTTCGGAAAGGCAGATCTTCAGCTCATGCTCCTCTATCTGGCTCTTAGATCAATTGGCAGTCCCACAAGATCCCACAAGTGTATCCCATCCTTGGCCATAACTAGATATGCAGCAGTGTCACCACTGCTTGTTTAAGGCCCCTTATTCACCTTCTCTTCCTTGAAGTTCTCATTTCTCACTGTTGTTCAATGTACACTGCTGGAGATGTGACCCTGCTGTGTGCTTAATGGCTTACAGTCTCACAAAGGTTAGCACAGTCAGCTACTTTGCATGGGGGGTGCATGTGGGGAGTGAAGCACATGCATGGACATGCAGAGACAAAATATCTTCTATATACCTTCTATATCTGCAGATATTCAGCTTTGTAACATTTCTTCACATACAAGGTGAAGGCTTTGTTTCCTGAAGCTTAAAGGTACCTACATAGGGTTCTCCATAAATCATTAAATGTACCACAGACACAGGGAAATTGCAACTAATTTAACTTGGAAAGCATTTCTACCTGAGTAATGCATTGCAATTAAGGTTCCTTGTAGGTAAGCAAAGACTACCAACTCTTTAAATATACACAGTAGCATTTCTTTCCAACCTTTTACGTTAAAATAGGGTCTTTCACAACACACTGCATCTGAAGCTCTCAAGCTTGTAAGAGAAACAAGTGCTTTAATGATTTTTCTTTTCTTTTTAAACAACATAGTCTTTACAGTATTTACAAAAAGCAGAACCGAAACACACATCTATACATAGAAAAGCTTTACCGGCATTCATGGTGCTCCTTGATAATAGAACTAAAGGCATTCTGATGTAAACTTGTCTTCACTCTTTTTTCCCTTTGTCTTCTGTTGCAAAACCAAACTCTCACAACTTCCTTCTCCAGGTTGAGCCCCTCAGCCATCCTCATTATTTCCTGAGAAGAAGGCTTACTCTGTCCTCCAAAGTGCCTCTCTAGGGCTTCTTTAGCAGCTATACTGGATAAAGGGATAAAATTTCACCTTTGAAAACTTCTCTGACACATTTAGGCTTTCACCCCTAGTTCATGAGAAGGGTCAAGTAACAGCACTGAAGGTGATGTCTTGTTTCCTCTTTTTCTTGAAGGAAACCCACAGATCTTACAGCACACTGTAGTTCTTTGCTGACATGAACAGCACGACATCACGCAGAACTTCATCACAGAGCAATTTAAAGGTAAAACTGGCATCACTTCTGGTGCAATTTCAGTGGTAAACATGAAATATTTATGCATCTTGATGTTCTCTAAGAGAAACAGCTACTAACTACACATGAATGGGATCACAAGAATTGGACCCCCCCCGATTCGGCCCCAGTCATTATTTTCTGGCAGAGCCTCAATCTGTTCCTTAAAGTCAGCAGTGACCAAAGTTGAGTGGTTCCATTAAAAAAAAAATAAGTTTAGACTCCTATTTTTGATTATTGTCAGGTAGAATTTGCTTCTCATTTGTGTTTCCTGTTCTCAGAAAGTACCTTTGATGTGTGACAAGGATGCACCCAAAGCTAGCATCAGCAGTAGCTGTAATTTATTTGGACACAAGAGGGCACTTCATGCACTATTAGGTAAATGAAGCGTAAGTCTGTTATATACAAAATAGCTGCTGAAGTTCTAGTTACTTAATTATTTCATCTGTAATATTTTGTTTGGTCTTTCATTTACAGGTAAATATTTTGCAATATTTACTAATGTTACCAAAGCAATGCATTCTGCACACACACACGCATAAAAACATCATTATTTTTGACTAAGAGCTTTTTAGGTTTTGATCAAAGTATGAAAAAATATAGTTTCCACAAATTCAAATTAAGTAGTTTTTACTCAGGGTATAACTAACCTAATTCGGTGTGTGTGACTTTTGTTTAAACTCTAGTTTGCCTTCAAATATCCGTTAGGAATTGCTAAGAGTAAGGCTGCAGTTCAGATAAAGTCCATCTCCCTGATGAGTTTCATGTTGGACTAGATGACCTTTAAAGGGCCCTTCCAACCCAAACTGTTCTGTGATTCTATGACTCAGAAAAACAAGTCTTCAGTTGAATGTGAGAGGAGAAAGTATGTGCTGTGGCTGTGGGACAATTGAGCAGCCTACATCTCTGAGAGATGGCACTATCAGGAATGATCCCTGTTCAAAGAACAGGCACTTCACTGTAATGGGTAGGGCCAACAGCACCAGAGTTGTCCCCAGAAACAGACAAATTCCCTTCCTGCAGAAGAATACTACAGCTCCTTGGAAGCCCCCTGAGTGAATTCTTCACCAAAGATTCTAACAGTCTGGGATAACTAAAGTAGAAGGAAATAACCCATGTACTCATTTTGTCTATATGGTAAGTGGTTTTGTAATGTGATTTACCAGCATAGTTGGTTTTCATACAGAGTTAGGCTAGATGGTAGATGTTGGCCACCAGAGGCATGGGACACAGAAGGACAACACCTTAATTTCCCCTTTAGCTCATTAAAGTATTTCTTTAGGAATTCCAAAGACTCCAGTGACAGAGAATAGGGTTGCAATATTACATGCAAAAGCTGGCCCTCAAACTTCCCAGGCCTCACTTCTCTGGTAAAATAATGCAATTTATTTTGGTACAAAGTAGAATCTCCCAAAATGAAAATAAAGGTGCTATGATACCTTATTCAATATATACATAGAATAAAATATGGGTAGAATTGGAATAAAATATTTCTTCATATTAAAGTGTGTTATGATATGTTGGAAAAAATTCTTTAATTGGGAAAAGTAGTATATTTGTAGCAGGTTGGAGGGTTATACTGTTATTTTTTCACTGGAGTGTTTCTAAATAGTGAAACATTAGCTATAGAGATTCATCAATAGAAAATAATGCTTTGATTTTGAACCTGAAAAAAAGCAGCATCTTAGTCAATGTGGTTCCTAACATGTAACAACCTGAATATTTATTACCTTATGGTGGTTCTGCGCTTCCTCTTCCGCTCATTCACTCCGACTTTTTCATTGTATAAAGCTGTATTAAAACCAAACCAAAATCTGACAGTTACTTCCCATAGGGACTGGAAAACAAGCACAATTACCTCCAGGAAAAAGTCCCTTTCTCTGAGAACAGAACAACATACAGATAATGCCACTGATTAACAGCAGCATCACATGTAGGAGCAATTTGTTCTTTTAAGATAGCTGGTTGTTGTTTCACATTCAGCTATAAATGTTTATAACCAAAAGGGTGTGCACCAATAGCGCTGCAAACACCACTGGCTCTGACCCTGGGTACCTGCATGTACATGTGTACCTAGTTCCTCCTACCCTTCAGGATACAGCCTTCAGGATTCACCCCTTGGCTACCTCACCCTCTTTCTTTAGACACTGATCCCCAACCCCAATTATTCAGCTGTCTCTTTCACCCCATGTTGTGAAAGACAAGTCCCCCCTCACTACTCAGAGGCTGCTGCCTGCACACATGGTCTTACCCTGCAGCTCCAGTCTGTAACACTGCTGAGGCATTCAGCAGCTGCTGCCCACCACAGCTCCCTCACAAGTGATTCTTGCACTATGCCTTGCACGCATTATGAGAGCCTCTGGTTCCCAGTGCTGTTACAGGGGAAAGAAGCTTTCTACGTTTGGTTTAAAAGGAACTGAAGTATGTGGCAGAAGCAGCTGTTTTTTAACAAATTTCCCTACCATTTCATACAACAGCAAGTACAAAAAGTAACATTAAGACCATCTTCTCTTTCTTCCCATGCCAGGCAAGTGCTGCACAGTGATAGTCCTGAATTTTGCTGTCACCTGCAGGTATACTGCTTCTCAGTACTACAATTCATCCACCTGAAATGGCTGTTCTTTAAGTCAACCATTTTCTTCAAATCACCCAACCTGTCCTAATATACACCTTGCCCACTGAACCCATGACTCGTCCTGCAACTGGAAATTAACTGGGCAAAAGGAAGGGAATCCTCCAGCAGCAAAGAGTTTGCATCAAAACCCTCTATGCCATTCTATTCTTCTTCATGTTTTAAAGACCACTATGTCAGCTAAACAAAAATCCTTTCCCCAGTGGAAACATCTCATATGCTAGAGGTTGGAAGGAAGAGTCCTCTGCTAGTGAAGAATCCCCGTATGCTGCTAAATGGGCTGTGCTGCAGATCCTAATAACAGCTCTGACAGGCTACAGGAGGGGAGCTAATTTGCTGGGATGAGACTGAAATAAATTACTTCCAGTAGGCCAAATGGTGTTGCTGCTCTTCTCTACCCTTCATGAATTTCAGTTTGCCCCTCCTTGCTCACCCCTAAGTACTAAACAAAATTTAATATAAGCACATTTTAGTACTTGGAGTTAGTAAACAAAACACTGTAGTTTATGGATACCTACTAGTGCTTCAATATGTATATGAGATTCTGGTTTAAATGCAAATCAGTAATTAGAGGATTCCAAATCTCTACCTCCTACTTGTTCTGCTTCCTCCAGCCACTTGGACAGTATTGATTTCAGTTTGCATGCATTCTTGAAACTCAGCTGCAGGTTTTCAAACCGGCAAATAGTGGTTTGGCTGAACTCAGAGCCATGCACAGCAGCCAGTGCTTCCCCAACATTGGTTTGGGTATAACCTGTTAAAAAGGAAGAGAAAAAAATACTTCTTTTGAGCTTTCTAGGAAGTGTTAATTTTTCTGAGGTGCTCAACAGACACTTATGAACAGTGTGTGCCGACAATGTCCAGGACAGGCTTTCTCCAGAGTTCTCTGTGGACGACCCTGAGCTCACCTCAGAGATGTGTTCAGTCTCCTATTGGTTTCAGTGGAGTTTTACACCCTGAGATTAGCAATTTGAGAAGGATCCAGACACCCCATATCTTTCTTTTTACAGATGGTGCAATGGCAATAAACTAAGACCTGGTGACACCTTTGGTCTCCTGTTATTTGCTGCCACAACTAAGTGGAAGCAGAGAAATGCTGCAGTTTCCATGTGGACACTGACTTTTTAACAGTAGCTCCCTGCTTCATGCTCTGAACATATATCTGCCATGCTCAGGGGTCTGGTTTATGGTCCTCCCTGTCTGCCTCTGAGCCAAAACAAGAAGGAATTCTTTAGATGCTGAATGTCTCATGGGGCATCGGTATTGCAATAACTCTGTGTCTCAGTCTCAGAGCCAGAGCCCATACTAACTCTGTCTTCCTTTGTAAAGCACAACCCCAGATTTTTTTCGTGTGCAGATTGCACTTTTCTCATCAGAACATCAAGCCCAGGCTCTGTGTCATTCGTTTGCATCAGAGGAAGCTTTGTTCCCTCACAAATTCTAGATGAAGATGCATTAATAATTACAATGATTAACAGCGCAGGGCCTAAACAAAGCTTTCCATTCCTGTGGCTGACATTAAATGTTGAGTGTTTTGTTTTGTGGGATTTTCTTGGCCTTTTTTTTTCTTTTTTTTTTTTTTTTTTTTTTTTTTTTTTGTTTTTTTTTGGTTTTTTTTTGTTTTTTGTTTTTTTTTTTTTTTTGTT
>JANRGW010026018.1:0-21302 GCA_024733675.1 Psilopsiagon aymara
CCTGACCCCGGCTCTGCGGGTGCCTGCCCCTGACTAACCCATCTGCGCCCAGCAGCCCCACCGTGTTCCTATGCTTCCTCTGTACACTGTTCTCTCACTGTTTACCTCTGAAACTCCCTCCCTGGAAGAGGAGGCCCAATTTTGGTAAGATTTATCAGTGTGTGCAAAAGAAGTCTGCCATAATGCAGTCCCCCTCTTTCACAGAGTCGTCCAATTCCTAGCACTTAAAACTGAGTTTTGATGCCAGGAATTAAGCTGCAATACTGGCATCAGTAATAATTCCTGCTAAAATGGTGTGTTCAGGCCAAAGCTGATGAGTCTGTCTCTCTAAATTTTAATCAATATCTACTGGAAAAGGCAATAAGGAAACTACTACTGTGAGACCTGGGATTAGGTTCATTTATAGCAAAAGGACTGAAAGCACCTGTTTAACTGAGATATGATGCTTAAAAGGCAGAACATCTCCACCTGTGCCACCTTGAGAGTGGGCTATGGCAGTCACTTGTAGGCAGGATGAGATCTTTCTGGTGTGTCAGGGAGCTTGATGTGGTGTGGTTAGAGGCAAACCAGTTGCAAACTGATGGCCCCACTACACAGGGATTTCCTGGGCTTTGGAAACACCGGGGTTTAGGGCTTCTTTTAAAAGATGGCCTCCTGTTTTGCAACAAGCTCATTTGCCATCAGCCATGCTTGGAGGATTTCATCATGAAAGAAAAGGAGTGAATTCAGCTATACTCAGGAATATTCTCCCTTTGTCAGTGGTCCAATTGGACAACCTCTAGCTGCCTGGAAGTCCATGAGTTGCTGGGGCTTGGAAGAATATTCTGGGGAAGTACCCCCCTGCACTTGCCCTGCTCCTATGATTTTTTTTTGGCATTGTCAGAGAAGTGAAGTGGGCAAGCAAGACCTTTCATTTGACCCATACAGCCATCCTTACGCTCTTACATCTTAACTAATAAGATTTTATGGACTGCCCAGGCAAGCTGCTGACTTTTCAACTTCTTTGTCTCCTGAGGGACAAGGATACCTTATGTCAGTACCCACAGTCATGCATGCAACACATCTGCATGGCAAAACCACATGATGCAGCATTGCCTTCTGCCAGAGTCCTGTGCTACAATGTGAGGCTCATGCTGAGTTCTTTCCAGCAGGCTTTCTTGGCATGTAGAGCCTGGCAGTAACATACCTCCTCCGGATATCAGGGGATCACCTGTGTGAAGCCCTGTTTGACCCATGGGAGGCAGGACAGCAGTGAGAGGCTGTGGTGGCTCCTACCATATGTAGAGCAGCAAAGGATCATGAGGCAGAAGTTAAATGAGTGGGTCTTCTTCCTTCTGTGTCAGACAGCAAGTCAGCAGTGAGCACAGGCTGGGGGAACGGTGCAGCTGGGACATCTGTCACCATATGCCAAGATCCTCACTCTTTGTCTCCTTGAGAAATCATTTTCAGAAGAGGGTTGAAAAAAAAAAACCTGAGGCAGTCAAATCACCTCCTGGATTTTATTTGTGTGGTAGCGATTGCAAACATGAGGTTTTATTTTTGCAAGCATACAAAAAAGTAGGGGCTCAGAGATACAAAAATTATTTATTTCCTGACTTCAGTCATGTGACCTGGGTTGGGCATATGGAGAAGAATAATACTTGTGTTATGAAGAGCAACAGTACCTGCTGACTATTGCAAAGAGCTAGAGATTCTAGTAAACTTTAGCTACGAATAGCTCATGGATGTGTACCAAGCATCAATCATTAACTCATTCAGATAAAAATCTCCTTCCAGGACACTGGTATGAATTAAAATCTTCCTCTGGACTCAGACCAATTCTAATACTAAGTAATGCTTAGTATTACTGATATAAACAAGGACAGAGCAAGAGAGGCAGAGAACCTCTCATTAATAATTCTCAAAGCACCAAGGAGGAAGTATCAGCCTCTCTTTACAGGGCAGAAAAATAGGTATAATGGGATGAAGTGATTTGTTCAAAGTTGTCCAAGATGTCAATACAGTAGTAATATACGAGATGCGAGCTATGGGAATGAAAGTAAAACTGCAAATAGAAGATCTTTCTCTGTTTCTCTTACAAGTGATAACTGAGATCAACCTAAGTAGTACCCAATTGCTCAACTGCCAATCTTTAGCCAGACATAATTATCACTTATTACTGAACTTTGTACTTGCCTCTTTAAACATAAAGCTCTGCGCCTGGAAGGAAAACAGCCAAGGAGGCAAGGGCAAATGCACACACCCTACAAATGTGAACCAAATGGCAGGAACTATGTTAATTTTGTTTCTGTGATGTTATCAGTGAGTGGTAACTTATTACAATATCACTCTGGAAAATAAAGGTCACCGCAGAAAAGAGAATCATGACAACTCTGGCATCAGGAGATCGGTCGCAAAAATCTCATTTTCTTGAGAAAATCCTCCTGGAGCACTCTGATGTATTTAAAGCAGTGAGTTGACTGCCTGTGATAGAAGAAATTCACGCAGTCAGAATATTCATGGTAACTGTAGAGCATTTGTGCACTGCAGTGCAATACAGGCTTCTTAGAGTAGCTTATTGTCCCTGTTTTCTTTCAGTTAGTAACAGCACAGACCTGACACTGCTGGTTCAAGCTGGCTCTGAACTGCCATGCACCAGCACGTGGGCTGTTCTGCCTGCTTTTAGAGTGTAATAAATGGCTGCCCTTTCTGGCATGCCCTTCCTCCTTTTTATACACTGCTCTCAACCTCTCTTGTTCTCTATCTCCAGGAAGAGACAAAGAGTCTTTTGGCGATGTCAGCAAGAGGGAAAAAAAATTTCTCCAAGTGTAACAAATCAATCTGAGATAGTATCTTGGAAAACATTGCCCTAAATGATTAAAAATTCAGTGTAATAACTGCAGAAGGGACATGACAACAGAAAAATAGGCTTAAACGTAGACAGTGCTGATACTGCTTAAAATGTGTGAAGGTCAGAAAATAAATTTGGTTGAATAAATAAAAAATAAAATAATAAAAATAAATTAGGTTGAATAAAAACCTTGCAGCATACCTCCCACACTAGGCAAAGTGTGGGAAGGGTTACATATCCCCCTGTTGCATGGTAACTGAGGTAAGCTACAGCTAACCTGTTCAGGTATGGGCAATATCTGGGCCATCTGGCTCTGAAGCTTTCTTTGGTGGTGGTGAAAAATGCAGTGGTGGAGACTTGATTTAATTGTACCTATTTGCGTGTGGGAGGAACAGGAAGCCTATACAAGCACACAGAGGTGCAGAAGGAAGGCAAGGACAGCCGGCAAGGTTAGGCTCAAGAGAAAGTTGAAAGAGCTATCATGCTGCTGGAGCCCTAAGGCATTCAGGGAAACAGAACCTAATAGGCAATCTTTGTTTATTTTGTGAGAAAACAAATGCTTTACTTTGTATGTAAACCATTGTTTCTCCAGTAAACCTCTTTGTATTAACCTTTTCTTCTCCTAATGGAAACAGCCTTCAGAAGACTTGCTTTTTACTGACTCCTTGAGTAAGGCTGTTTCTGGTTTTGCTTCTGCTCAAGTTTCTTCTGCTGGAGTTTAACTTTATTTTCTTCTCAGTTACAAAATAAATTTGTTCCAGAATTCAGTTGATGCCTCTAGCTTTGATTGTGCAGTGGCCTGTGTAGTCACATATTTTTAGAGCATTAATCTACAGAACCCTGAAAAAGAAGATGAATGAACTCAACACCTAACAAAAATACATGTATAATGTTTCTGAACATTACCAACATTAGCTTATTTAAAGCTGATTTGGACAGTACCTTCTCTCAGATCTGACAGAAAAATGCCATTCTCTATTAGATCTGAAATCCCAAATAGAAAGTAAAATGAAAATGCAGCTTATGATACAGAAAATCCACACCTAAATACATAGCTACCCAAGCCAAGTCCTGCCTAAGTTAGGGTATGTTACTGCACATTTTGAATCTTCTGTGAACTACATATAGTGTATCCCACAAACCAGTTTTGCCAACAGGGAAGTATAATGAGGAACAAGAACCAATATAGCAAATGGTAGAGCAGGATAGTAACTAGAGAAGAATCTCAGACCCTCATGCACATTTCAGACAAGAAGTCTCTTCTGATGGCAGCAGCAGTTACAATGCACAAAGCAATTGCAGTGTGGGCAGCAGAGATAGAAAGACCAAGTGAGAAAATGTGGGGCAGGTATGTAACCTTAGTTAAACCAGCAGGCAAACACAGAATCCAGCATTCAAAGATATAACGTGGCTTTTTAGCCTAAGGCTGCAGTCTCTGGCTTCTTAGCCTGGGGAGTGGCTTACAAAAATGAGAAGGACTCAAGCCTGATGCTTGTTCCTTGTGCAGCACCCAGCATGTGTCAGAACAGAGTGGGGACCATGAATGTATAGCATTATGCTGGCTTACACCAAAAAATACACCCACCTCTTTTGTAACTTACTGCCATATCTTAGAGGGGGCTTTACTTCCTCATGAGAAGGAGCTGTGAGGTCAACATCATGAATTAGGACTCAAATATCAGAAGTAACCCATGACAGGCAGTCCAAGGTGGGGTTAGACAAATCTTAAGTATTAACTGTGGAACAAAACCCGATAGGTAGATAGCCCGTAAAAGGAAATCCATGACAGCTTCTTTTCACACAGGAAATGCTTCTGATATAAATCTCTGTTCTGTCTTGCCTGGCTGTATAAGAGGGAACATTGTTGTGTTTAATGTGTTTCCCCTGTGTTCATTTTGGGCCCTATCAAAGGTAGTTATGGGGACTACACAGCAGCAGGTTTTGTCTACTTTCAGCCACTGTAAGAAAGAATCCTATTCATACTTCCTACAGACAGGGCTTCTTTCTGTACCACACAGACTGCTGACATGTAGCTGGAAGAAACATTTCTGCTATGTACTGCTTCAATTTTTAATTTACCCCTTTTTTGCTGCACAGAAGCATTTTGTCTATTGCAAGAAAAATTTTGAAATTTACAGCAAACATGTTGAGATAAAGCTGTCACACATATCCCTTAGTTTTACTGGAGGACTGCTGCTTAGAGGGAGTAATTACTATTTAATCAGTTTTGTTAGATGAGTCTTGCAGAACTGCATTCATTTAACAAAGACTGATTGCCTTTAGAAGTCAGAATATTCTTTATTATCACCAGCACAGGTTAATGAAATGTTTCCTTCTATCCAATTAAGGTCAGATATTTCATACCATTAGCAACATTGCTTTAGCTTTGATTTGCATTAGCTACAGGTGAAAACAAACTTCCATACCATCATGTTGGTAAAAAGGAGAAAGAAAGAAAGCTATACTCAAGAAAATGTTCTACTCTTCCCGTTTCTTCTTTCCTTCTGCAGTGATAGCCAACAGCCACTATGAAAACATGGTCTAAGTTCCTCATTTGAGACATTTTAGTGAGGTCTGATTCCCGGGGTAAGCATGACAACTCTTCTAGATGTACCCCACATCCAGAATCAATAGTCTTTCTAGCTTTTTGCCAGATCAAGTTAAATTCACTGTTGAAAATTGTGAATTAATAAATTAGACAACGCTGCTTCTGATATGGCCCACAAATTCCTCTGTAAACTTGACAGGAAAATATGTGCCAGTGAGATCCTGGAAGTGCTTTTCTGTGGGGCTGCTAGGGAGCTGGCAGTGGGCTATGCTAAGCTGCTGATGGTGGCAGTAGCCAGCTCCTAGTCACCAACTCTTACAGGCCCTGCAGCTTCTCTCTTTTCTCAGAAGGGCTCATGCCTGGTTAAGTGATGGGACAGTTGGTAGTGACTCCTGAGGAAAAAATGATAGCTTGTGCAGAAGGATCTGGTGACTCCCATAAGCTCTTCCTCTGGTGTGTCCCTAACATGGGATTCATATGATCTAGGAAAGGCTGCAGCTGAGAGTAGGGGCTCTGTCCTCATGGAAAGGTGTGATCATGAAATGAAGTGCTCTTTGCCATTGTTTTGCATTTATTCCCAATGCCTAGCCTAAGCTATAACATGGAATTGTACTTTGTTTAAAGAGCCCTGTACTGCTAAGGTGCTGTGTACATTAAACATTAACCATTGTCTCTCTGTGAATGCTTACCCAAACAGTTTGGTTCTCTGCGTAGCAAATCAACACCTGGAGAGCAATTGGCTGGCAAAACATGTTGTGAAAAGTAAAGCCTAACTATTACTTCCAGCTCTGGAAGAGAAAATACCAGTCTCAATATTGCAGTATTCTCTTAACATTGTTTCTTTTCCTTACCCTAAAAAACAAGGTGTCAGGTATTTAATATTGCTCCTAATGAGGCATATGGTACATGCAAAGGACTTTCAGCATGCTTCTCAATAATTTCTAGTGACTTAAAACAGAGTGACTTCAAAGCTGTTGCTGTATTTGCAGACTCCTCTAAATTAGCTTCATCCACACTTGTTTTCTTTCATTCTGTTTCACATTCCACAGACTCCCTTGTATCTTTCTGGGATGAAATGTGATTATTTGGAGCAAAGGCTGTGGAAAGGATATAAATGCTACTCCTATCCCACTTGTTCTTGTATCCTGAATCTCAAAAATAGCATTCCATTCATATTTGTAAAAATGTATTTTTACCTCCAAAGATCTATCACTAATGGAACTCAGTACTTCAGGTAAGCTTTACAGTACACATCTGAGGCTTTATGCACTGCAAATGGTGATAAGTTTACCATTATGACGTGTGCTGTGCTTTTTATTTGAGCATAAATAGTACTAAGTGTAACTGCACAGATGAGGAGATTAAAACTTCAGAAACTCCAGAATCTTAATTTGGGCTCTGTCACAGATTTATACTCATGATTCTGACACATGCTTTAAAAGGATGCAGTCATTTTAAAAGAAATCCAAGTTCTCTACCAGAAAAAGAACATCTATATTTTACTGGGCTAACATTGCTGAGGGAAGAAAAGTTTTCCCATGTTTAGGCAATGTTTTCATCTTGGGCCTAGTGAGTCAAATTGCCTTTTTGGTTTACAGACTGTCAGAAGGAGGGCACAGGTCTGAGGAAATTAAAACCAGAAAGTGGATGTTAAACTACAGCTATTTATAGCAAGGATCTATTAATACCAAGCACTGCAGAAACAGAGAACGAGCTCTGCACCAACTCAAGCACTTAGCAATGCAGGTTCTGGAGCAGGGTATGTACCACATGTACCACAAAAAACCTCACCTTGCCGAGAGTACCTGCCTATCACATTTAAAACCACTTTGGTATTCCAGTGTGTGCAGGGCGGATGTATGTGAGGAGGTAAAGGGTTACATGTAAAAATACTTGGCTCTGTTGAGTGTTTGTGTTTTCCCATCACACAGTCTCAATTTGTCTATCTGTAGGTGAGAGATAACAGTACCCATTTTGCAAAGATGTTTTGGGAATGAATTAATATGCATAGAGTGCTTTGAAGATAAAAAGTGCTACTCTCCATTTGGCTTAGATAACAAAAACCTTTGAAAGCAGCGATGGCTTCATAGAAGCATTTTGTTTCTGAGTAATGCAGGATTTTGAGATTGCTGATATTTGTATGCAGTGCAATTATATAAGTTCTAATTTAACATTTTGGATGGCTGAAGTTGAGTCACAAGCTGGTCACGAAAGCACTCATCATTCACATCTTCACATTGCACAAAATACTCTGTTATGCCCAGAGTCCCATCATCTGCTCCACACAGGTAAATGCCCAACATCCAGATGGAGCCCACTGAAGTTCTGGTGCTTTGCTCCAACCCAGAGATCTCTTTAAATCTAGTTTCAAAGGAATGAACTGAATGGCAGAGCCACTCATTCAAGTAAAAACAAGTTTTCCAACCACCTGTGGATGATATGGGTGAAACCCTACCTGGTTCTAAAGTAAATTCCCTGGTCTAGGGCCTGATGGTAGCATCCATATACCTACAAACAACAGCTGCTGTTTCATAGAATCATAGAACAGTTAGGGTTAGAAAGGACCTTAAGATCATCCAGTTCCAGCCCCCCTGCCATGGGCAGGGACACCTCACACTAAACCATGCCACCCAAGGCTATGTCCAACCTGGCCTTGAACACTGCCAGCGATGGAGCATTCACAGCTTCCCTGGGCAACCCATTCATCTTACAGCTTTAACAAAGTATCACTGTAGAAAGAGCTACCTTGGGTGGATCAGCATTGAGCCATCCAAGTTTACAGATGTCTTACATCTCTAAGAGAGGTTTCTGCCATTTAGTCATGTGTAGGGGGATAGAAGACCTGTGTGTTGTGAAAACAGTTAGCTCTTTTTCACCTGTGATTATAGGGCTTTCCCATCTCTGTGAAGTAGAACAAAATATTGGGCCCACATCCTCTGCATTCAGATTTTGATCATCAAAGGTACTCTGTACTCATATAGCTTTCCATATAATACTCCTAATGTGAGTAGATGGCTTGTTTTAATACCTTAACCAATACGCCAGCATCAAATAGCAAAAAACAATTCCATTGAGGAAGTTTAATCAACGCTAAAAAAATGTTGGCAGCCCTCCTCAGGTAGGGAATCGTACAAATTAATTTTAAAGGAACATGGAGAAGACTCCTGGGAAGATTTTGACTTGACACAAAAGGAAATTTTTTCACAATGAGAACACTCAGCCACTGGAATAGTGTCCCCAGGGAAGCGGTGAAATCCCCATTGCTGGACACTTTTAAGATTAGGCTGGACAGGGAGCTTGGACATCTAGTCTACACCATGCTTTCCCAAGAAAGGTTGGATCAGATGATCCTTGAGGTCCCTTCCAACCTGGTATTCTACGGTTCTATAAACTTTCTCACTACTTACTTCCAGAATTTCCTGGCAACTCACTTAAGGGAGATGAAAGGACTTCTTTTCTCCCCTCATTTGGAGCTTTCCCACAAATAACATTTTCTCGATCATGTATTATTATAACAATATTTTAAACTTTTGTTTGTTTTCCTCTGAAACCACCTACCAAATCTTATTCCTGAAGTTAGATATCTCTAACATGATACAAGAGAATCTATAATAAGGGCTGAAATGTGTGTTTTCTAATACACTGGTCTAGTCAAGAAGGAATCATTTTTGTAAGGTCAGTATTTTTTACTGGGTTAAGCTTCTGCTGAGTAGTCAGCTGTAGTACTGAGCCTTATTTTTGTGCAAAGTTAGGACTTCCTTCTCTCATGCAGGCAATCACTCAGACCTTTCACTGAGAGGAAAGCAGTTGTGCCTATGCCTTTAGCATACACAGACAGATGAAAGCTGGCTTTACTCCAAATATTTTTTCCCAGGATACACATAATTATAATTATTTATTTTAGCTCAATTTTCCTTCATTTTGTTCTATATATAAAATCTTCTACATTTGTCATTCACAGGCTGCTAGAAGATGTAGACATCAGGTCCTCTGACATAGCCCACTTCATAATTAGTGCCCCTGTTCTTACTATTGGTCTCATGAAATCTAGGTTTCAACATTGCTCAAAATTATGTAGTAATTTCTTTTGTTGAACCTGATTTGCCAGTGGCCTGTCAATGCTTTGTGGTGTTAACCATGGTGCCTCCTGCCTTTAGGGATAACTCTTAGTGCTCTGTATTTCTCTAAGTGTCATTGCAGCATTTATCAAGGGAGCTATCCTGAAAAAAAAAAACCAACTTGCAGTGGCAGTCACTGTAAACTTCAGTTTTGGAATCTTTCCTATTTTCACCTGGTACATTTTATAGGAAAAGCAATAGTTCATTTGTCAGAAATTACCTCTTCCTCCAGAGCAAGGGGTAATAGTGCTTCTCAGGAGAGTTATTACACGGACATTTTATTTGGAAACAAAACATGTATTTTTGGAGGTTTTTTTTTTCCCCAGACTATTTCAGTGACCTTACTCATACCACTGCCTCTCAGAGAGCTGCACAGGACCAGCTGAAGGGATGATACAGAGGAAGGGAAAGGAACAACATGGGCTAGAAATTTCTCAAACCAACTCTGCTATGAGAATGTTCACACAAGGAGCAATCCTCTGCGAAACTGCTATCAAAACAAATACACTGAGGAGCAGAAGTCTGGTCCCTTCTTTTCTCCCCCCCCCCTTTTAACTCTTAGAAACTCTTTTACTTAAAAATCAAAGGGGAGGAATACCCAATGTAAGAAAAATCTATCAGGAGCAGTCATACTTCTGCTAAAATGATCATGGAATGCTATTGCCAAAGGCACTTCTGCAATAAAGAGGTAAGGTGGGAGACCACCCCCTGCTAGATGAGAAAAAGGAAGAAAAGAGAGAAGTGGGAGGCACTTCTAGACAAGTAACAGCCCTTGAACTGCATTTCTGTCACCATGCACAAATCCTGTTACTATCCAAAGCACCTCTTCAGCCAGCCAAAACCAAATCCAGCCCTCCAATAGTTCCCACTGAGTCAAACAACCCAGTGTGCTTGGAGGTGCAGTCCTCCCTCCAGGCTCTTCCTTTTCCTGCCTATTCCTAAAAGCAGGACATTTGCTACCCCTCAGAGACCCTGCAAAGCAATGAGGTTCACCAGAGGAACTGCAGCAGCTGGCTGCCTGCTGGGGCAAAGCTCTCAGATCAGTGCAGGACTGGCTGCTGGGGCAGGTTTTAGACTCCCTTAAGCTGAGAACAAGGCTCTTCTACAGGGGAAAAGGATATTTCTTCCTTTAAAAAGCAGGTAGGATAGTATGGTACAATGTCCTGTACACAACACTCCCAAACCAATTTTATGCCGACTTCAGTTCTTCCCTTGCTTTCACATTCCCTGAGGGCTGAGATTTGCATCTTACAATGCATTTTTGTTCTGAGACTGTATGCAGATGTTGCAGCATTTCAGAGGTTACTCCAATCTTTTGGAAATACTATGTGGAGAGCCAGAATTTTAGTATCTGCTTCAATCTCAGGACACAGAGGAAGCACTTTTGCTCCGATTCCCATTTCATTTAATGTTGACTTCCATCAATTTCTTGTCTGATACCTTTTAAACTTACCATTACGAATCTTTAAGAACTAAATAAATGAAAGTATTAGGCAAAGCAACACACTGCAAACTGATGTAAACAGAAGTAGACGAGACAGCATGATATTAAATGAACAAAAATGGCCAGTTTATTCACTGGAACAGTTATGCATTACACTGTAATTTTAATTGGAACATAAAGATGTAAGAATCAGTATATTGTCTTCTTTTAATTATTTTCTTCAGCACTAGAGTGTTTTTCCCAACCATTTGACTGCATGATCATATTACACATGTACAAGCACAGACTTTATGAATCCCTCACAAGGCATTAATCTAGGATTGTCTACAAGGACAAGGAAGAGTTAACATGGGAATTACTTCAATTTTAAAAACAAATGATGCATTTTTGGAAACAAGAATTAATTAACTTTTTTTTTTTTTTGCTTTCAGCATAAAGTAGCAACAAGAAGAGTATCCAATATTCAGTCCTTAGCAAATGAACATATACTTTTATATTCTTCACCACCTAGAAACACTCTATCATTTAACCCCAAGAAGGCAGGACAACATAATATCAATTCAACATAGGAGTAGCTGAGTTATTACAGCAGTAAACATACAGTATACAAATTTGTGTTTGTCACAAACTCCACCAATGTTAAAACTCTTTTGAAAGGAACACAGCAATCTGTATGATTCATTAGATACAGAACATCATGCAAATGGAAACATTCAATAGGTTACAAAAGTCACAAAACATCAGTAGGGGGTTTTTTAATTGTTTACAAAGGATCAAGTTAATTAATCCTTTAACAGTCAAACCACAGGGCAGAAAATCAATTGGGCAATAACTGATAAAATGGACTTAATTTATCCACTGGCATAGCACACATAGCCGTATCTGTGAACAAGAGGGGAAGAAAAAGCTAGATTATTCTTATTTCTTCTTCACATCTGATAAAATAACAACTCAGCTAGCAAGCCAGTCTACTTGAAACTTTTATCAATTGCTTGGAAATCAATTGATTTCCAAAATATTTTTGAAATCCAGTAACCATATACTAAATAAAACCTGTTCAACTCGGATTGCTAATACTGAGAAAAAAACATACACTTTTCTCCAATGTCTTTTACAGCAAATCATGATAATCAAAACAAATACAGAGCTTAGTAGAAAAGCGTTTTTGAAATACAAAGCCCTGTCACCCAGAGTCTGTCTGCACATTAACTCCAGTCATAGAATACAGAATTTTTCCTTTACCTTTTGTCAGTTTTCTCTTGGTTGCCATTAGATTTCACATAGGGGTTTTTCAAGAACTCTGCAGCAAACAGACTAAAAACTAATGACAATTTAAGCCACGCATCTCCAAATGGAAGATACAGACTCTCTGTAATCATCCTCTTGCCTTTCTAGCAGGAAGAATATGCAAATCTATCAAGAAGTAAGAATTTTCTAGCTTACAGATATGGAAAAGCTACACGATGTTAAGAATATCATGCATGCATTTTACATTGCTTATTAAGATATATTTGTGCCTGAAGGTGAAAGGCAATTGCTTTTAAGTTTCTCTTCCACAGGATGCATAATTATGCTAAAAAAAAAATAAACCCTAATGGCTAAAAAAGCGTGAATGCTGTATATCCCTTTCAGACTCACTGCACACAGCGTAAAGGAAAACTGAAGAAAAGTGATGACTGGAATTTTTAAAGAGGTAACTATAGGAATTATCATACTTCAAATGTAAAACATCAATGCCTGCCATTTGCAATTGAAGATTTCTGAAATACAAAAGAAAGAAATTTACTGCAACCTCAGTGAACAGGCATCTTCTACCAAAGAAATAATAGACCTCAGAAGGGCTGATATGATACATACCTTATGATGATGATTAATCCATCTATAGTGGAATTGGTAGCACAACTACTGACTTGGGCATTACACGCTGAGTGATAAGGTTGGTATCAAAATAGGGCCCAGATTCTGGGGTGTTCTTCCCAGTGTGATAAGGACTGGGTCATATTTTACTAGCAGCTTATTTAAGTATTTCCAACATAACTATCATGAGCACCTTCATAGGTGAGGTCATATTCTGTAAGTGAGGTTATATTTCATAACATAATCTCCTTTCTGTTCACAAATATGCCAAATGGCTTAAAAAACTTTACAATTTTTTTAAAGAGAAACTGAAAGTCATCTTGACATTAAAACTGGCAGCGTTAATTACAGTTTCATTCTATGAACCCTACTGTATAACTATGATTACATTAATTTACTGTGAAAAATGTGGATGGAGAAAGCGCAGAGATGCCAGCCTGTCAATCAGATCAATCAGAAAGAATATCACTATTGCCTTCATTTGAAAGGTTAGAAACTTCTATACAACAAGCGTGAAAAATGGTAATATTTTCCTCTGTTTATCTTCTAACTGATAGAAAACATATTTTCCATACTATTACATTTTACAATGTACTTATTCATCCATCTCTTTCTCCTATTTGATTTTTTTTATCTTTTTTCTCCCACACATTTCCTATAAACTGGATTTCCAGAAGTGGATCATTTCACTGAGCAAGGTACACTTTTTCACTACATCTGAAAATAAAACCCAAACCAAAATGTCTTGGAACTGAACAGGCTATTCCAAACACAAAGAAAATTCAAGGCCATCATAGAGAACAAAAGCTGCATTTCAGATACAAAAGTCAGAGCAGAATTTAAATTGCTTCCTAACTGTGTTGGACACATTTCAGAGTTTCTGAGTGTACTCAACCATTACAAATATAGGTATAATTTATTTTTTTTTAATCTTTAAAAATCAGAATAGATTTCAATACATCATAAGTTAATTTTAAATGGGCAAAATATAATAATTTGCAAACCTTAAAAAACGTGGCTTTTGTTTCTGTTCATCTGCATGTAAATATTTCCTACAAAATCTCTCACGAAGTCATATGTTATCAATCATTATATAATAAGAGTTTATCATCTCACATTCAAGATATGTATTTTATTTTGTACTAGTTAACTGACAAAAGTTGTCCCAGGAACCTACACGGTTTTATAACTGACAATGCAATAACTACAGCCATTTCTACATTAAAATTAGTTAGTTTCTAGTTCTCATACATTTCCAACACTTAAGTATTATTACATATAAAAAATGTAAATTGAAAACTTAGAAATGAAAAATTTAAAGCTTAAGAGAATAAAAAATTTGATAAACCGACTTATTTCTATAAAAGGGGGCCACAATTTCTGTATCATTGGATGCTGTTCCTAACTCTTGATCCACATGAACATACTAGTTTTCAGTTCCCAAAATTGCTCTGCAAATCACAACTGGAAAAAAATACATTTCTAAACAACTGTTCCAATACAACTTTTTTTTTTTTTACAATAACTTTGTATCCATATAGAAAGAAATGTATTTCACTGAATTTCTTTTTAATTTAAAATTCAGAGAAAATGCATTTGAGTTGGATATGAACATAGGAAAAACTATTTCAAATGCAGCCTGAAGTAACTATATTCAAAGTGCAATGCAAATTCTTTTTCTTTTCAACAATCTACAGTAGCTGTCTTTGCTGGACACAGATGTGGCCACTGTACAATATTCATACACCAGTCTGACAAAGTCAGGAATTTTGAGATGCTTTTTGAAGGCAGCATTTGCCTTAGACTATTATTTTTTAAAAAATAAAAATCAAAATAGCAGCTAATCTCAGTGTCAGGCATTATGATAAAGCTGAACAAGGTTTCACTTGACTTTTCTATGACAAGACAACACATAGGTTAAGTAGGATACTGAATAGCAATGTAAATGTATATGAGAAGAGTCATGCAAACTGCATGGAAACCAAAGTCAAAACACTGCCAAGCGTTGTCTGTTTGATCTGACCAGAATTGGATGTCAGTTTGTTCCTATTTTGTCCACCTCTAAATGTTTTGTTACAATAGCTGCTTTGCCAAGGTTACATGACATACGTTGGTGATGACATACAGTATTTGTATTTACAGCACCTTTATTACTGGTACTATGGTACTAATGATTTGTTAGGCACACTGAGTGGTCATCGATTCTTTCCTTTGCTGATGTTTTGTTTATCGTAACATCTGGTAAGCACTGTTACTAACAGAAGACAGACTTAATTTTCTCAGACTCAGGCAGAAAGTGAAAGAATTATACCAACCACACCTGCAGCAGTGTGGTTTTTTTCCCCAGATGCTCTATACCTTAGGCTGTACTGTGTTTCCCACCAGTAGGTCAAACGTGTGCTGCAGAGAAGGAATAAAGACATGGAAATATCTAAGCCTCTCATCTGTAAATTAATTAAGGCCACCTGACAAAGCAAGGAGTCTGCTAGTTACTAATAAGTAGGCAGGTAGGCAGTACTGCAGACTTAATTTTCTAGCTGATGACCAGACAGGAAGCCCATAGACACTTAGCCCTACTTAGCCACTGGCCTTGCTGTCAGGTACTGTGCAAAATAAATATATCTATCCTTGATTTTGTTCTGAAACTCACTATTTTTTAAGACGAAACCCAGACATACTCAGCTTTTACAGGAAAGAATCTTTAACTAGGAACACTGTGCACTGTTGCAATAGAGCCTGCGTAGTGTAGATCACCTGAGTATTTGTCATAAACTGACATGAGCTAAGGTTCTGTGTCTGTTGATTTTTGGCAAGGAAAGATGCACTACAATATTCAACAAAATCCTACTAACTTTGATCCACACAGTTAACCCTTCTTGCATGAGCTCTTTCACCACAGAATACCTCACAGGAAATGCATATGACTTTGCCATTCATACTAGCCTTTCAAGGTAAGGCCTCAAGCTACTATCCTGAATATGGGAGCAGGAGGAAAGAATGTTTTTTAATTAGCACACAGCATCTTACTTATTTTAGATTTTCTTTCTCAATACCAAATAGAAATTAACCCCAAAAACCAGCACCAATTCATCTACTTGTCTGAAATGCAAAAAAAATAATTACAATGCAAGCAAACAACTGAAAACAACTGAATACATCATCCTTTCATCTCCTTCTTAGGCTTAAAAATTATCTTTCAGTGAAGAACTAGAACAAAACCAGAAGCTAGTGTAATAGGAATTAAAAAACCAAGAGCATAAACCATATCAGTGCAACAGCAAAATACACAGTCATTGCCAACATTCCAATTCAACCCATTTCCAACAATTCTGTGCAATAAAACTTGGCCATATGCTGGCCAATGCATCAAGCCTCTTTTTAATATTAACACAGTCATTCCTCACTTAAACTATTCCTCTTATTTTTTAAAAATAATATCAGTTAAATACAATTCTCAGAAAAAAAAAAAAAAAGAGACTGCATTTTATAAACATAAAAATCTGGAGCAAATAAAGTAAGAAATAAATATCACACCCTTAATGACAGAAGGAAATTTAAACTGGTTCCTATAGCTGAACTGAGAGGATGTGAGGGCATAATTTTTGTAACATATTTTTTTAACATTGGCTTAAGTCTCTCATTACTTCAGAGCTAAAGCCAAGCAGCTGGGAGGAACATTTTTATCAAGATGTTAAATTTCACTACACTTTAGTTGTGATAGCAAAGTTTGAATACAATCAGAGGAACCATAAAAAGTCTTCTTGGTAGGTTGGGCTCTGTGCTTTGTGTTCTTCTTCTCAACCTTCCCTCAGTTGCTGGAGCAGGGGATATGAATCCAGATTTGTCAATGCAGCAACAAGGCAGGATTGTCCACCCGCTTGCTGGGAACAACCCCAACCTTTGTTGCACGAACTCCACTCTGCATTTTCTCTTACGTTGCATATGAAGATTAGGGGTAAGGAGGAGGCTTAGAGAGACAGTTGAGAGGGGCACACTGAGAGCTGGAATGTGGCTGCTCTTCTGGAAGAGCATTAGGACTGAAAATCAAAAAGAAAAGAGAAAACATGCTTAAAATACATGGCAAACTTGTTATGTGCATGTGAAAGGCACAGGGCTAGAAACAAACTTAAAAAAGGGGATGAAATCTCATCTCTAAATCTGTACCCTCAGTTATGCAGTATACATAAAGAAAATCTTCAGGGCACACATTCAGTGACACCTGGATGCATACATGGAGTGACACAGATATCCTGCTTGCCAGTTCATGTACACAATTGCGGTTTGCATGCTCTGATGAAAAATGCTGTGCAGGGAAATGAATGCATGGGCAAAATAGGAGAGTAAATTTGAAGGAAAAAATACAGGTGCCATCTTTATGAGAGCATTCAAGATTTTCTATATGCAACTGACTGAAATGAAAGACAGTGCCAGCCCGGATACCAGGCCTCGTAACTTTGTGAAAGTGTGATCTCTTACTGAATGTGACCTATTTACTAGTACAATCCTACAACTATGGTGAAACCTTCTCCATCAGGCAACACAGCCATTCCATACTTTGTAACTAATACTTCCAAAAGCTGGGGGGATTGTGTTTTGTTTTCTTTGCTTTTATGCTGTTTGAATCTTCTTCAAGTCTGTCACATACTTTTGTCATTTATTTTTTCATTGTCATTTTTATACAATTTGCCTGTTAACAGCATCCACCCATTAAGCCTCTCTCAGCAAATCACATGGGGCTGGCGTAGCAGCCTAGCAGTTGCAGCACAAAGATAAGGGACAGTTATTACAAACATACCCCACTTCTTGGTTCCAGGGTGCTCTTGCTAGTAAAGCTTCAGATAATCAGGTTTGCTTATTTAAAGGCAGCTCGGCAGCCTACACTCCAGTGGGCAATGTGGACACAGCTTAAGCAAGACCTCTGCCTTGGCCTGTCCTGTTTTAAAGAGTGAACTTCAGCTCCACTTTCCACATCAAGCTAAGCGCAGCCATGAAACTTCCATGTGGCAAAACAAGATACCAAAGCAGAATGCAAGTAAATGCAATTTAAAAAAAAAAAAAAAAAGTTTCTTTTCTTCTTCTGTGTCTGGGAAGAGGGTTTTTTCCTAATGCTTCAAATGTTCTAAGTATTGAAAGTTATTCCAAGCTCAACAATGTGATATACGATGGACAATCATTTATAACCCTGTCTTCAAGAAAATTTGCCCTTTTCTTTTTCCTTCTTTAGAAACTGTACCATAATATATTATCTCTCCAGCACAGACTATTGGAGTGTTGGCGGAAGGAATGCAATTACTCTATTGCTGGAAATGAATCAATTTGAAATGCCAGAGATATTTGAAAATCTGACACTGGAAATGCCAGCGGTGCAGAAAATGCCCCTAGTTCCACATATAGCATTTACTTAGGGAAACAAAGAAATGACACTGTGTTTGCTTGAAGACAGAAACAAGAATGCATCATCACCATTAAAAAAGTAGGTGGCAATGTCCACATTCTCAAGTTAGAGAAGCCTAAGTGACTGTAACCACAAGCCTTATAATTCAGCAGGAGTTACAGTCCTTTCACCTCTGGCCTTATTTGAAGACAACAGACTTAAGTTAGGTTCTGTTTCACATTAATGCTCCTGAAGATGAGTTTTCTGGTTGAAAAACGAATGGTGGGAGTGGGTAATAGAAGCTCAGGACCTCATAGGCTTTGTTTTGTGCTTAGCTGAGTAGTTTCAAAGTGCGTAGTGTTATGGACTGAATCCTCAATTTACATGTAGATTTAGTCTAGCCCTAAGCACCTAGGCATAAATATTTAATCTAAAATATTTTCTTGAAGCTTAGTAGTTGGACTTGTTAAAAAAACCCAAACCTGTCTTCTCTAAGTGATTTTTCGAAGGCTGTAACTATCCTTTTCTTCTGCCATATCCTCCCACAGACAGATGGGGATACAGCATGTAAAGAAAGATCCGAGTGAGATCTTTGCCTGCTCCACTCAAACGAGTCTGTGTCAGAAGTGACTGCAGCTACATGCAGTCTGCCTTTACTCTCAAACTTATCCATTCATCAAGAGCCAGCTCCTGGCTTCAGCACCACCTAAATTTTCAAGATAGGCTTAGGAAAAGCACTAATCTTAAATCCTCCAGAGAAGTAAAAGCTGATTAGAACTTTAACATCACATTTGGGGAAGACAGATAAGGAGGTTATCATATTACCCTACAAAAACTGCCTTGATCTGCTCCCTTGCTGCCCCATTGATTTTTTTGAAAGACATCTGTAATTGTCAGAAAGGAACAGAAACTTGACAGACATTTTCCTTGTTCATTAGCAGAGATGTGTTTCTCTTCTGGTGTTTCCTTCCCAGCTTTAAAAATAAGCAATAGAAGAGGACTTCTTTGAGACATGTAAGATTCTCCTCTACACAAACGTGCACAACCATAATAATGCTGTTGGCACGACTTCAGTACAAAGCCAGCCCTGACAGCAAATACTGCAATACAAGCTTTCCCAGACTATGTTCAGATTAGGAAGCACTGTGTTTAGAACTGCATTAGTATTCATGATAAGTCTGTGTTGTTTCTCTCTTTGAAATGCAAGCACATTTCTATGCACAGAAAAATATAAAACTTTGTCTCACCATTCCCCTTTCAACCCGTAACAAATATTAGGGTTGTTAGAAAGAGGAAAAAAAATTACAAGGTTAACAGGCACTTTTGTAGCAACATATATATACATCCATCACTTGCAGCCCAGTAGATCTGAGTCTTTTCCTAGAACTGTTATACCACCGTCTCTTCAGAAGCACAATATATTCAGTTCATTAATGCAGATTACCATAGCAGGATATAAACAAAAATCATATCAGAATCAGCAAGTGACACATGGCATTCAGTGTGCTTTTTATGGCAGTGTAAGTGATTGTGGCAGCAAGTCCTGGAGCTGAGGTATCAGGCATATTGACAATCACAGGCAGTAGAGGATGGCAGGTGAGGTGAATAACACAAAGCAATAGAAAAAAATGGAAGAACCTGAAGCTGTGGACTCTTAACTAAGAACAAGGAAGAACATTGTTACATTCCCCCCATGGAATATGTGCAGCTTTAAAAACATTTGGTTTGAACAGACATTTTTGTAAACCTCTCTTTAGAGGCTGGTACCATTTGAGGATTTATTAATTCAGTTGCTGAATGCTGTCTGTGTAATTTTTTGTGTTAGTATTAATGTCTGGTTTTAAGCAGCTATTTGTACCCTCAGCACTCAAAATGCTAATCAGGTATTTCTAAAATCATTTGGAAAGTAGCATGCAAAGCCCTTCAGTGTTAGTAAGTATACTGTTGTCTGTCTTAAAGATGCCATTCACATGCAGTATTATCTGTCATTGATTGTAACTAAAAATACAGCAACGGAAAATATAATCCGACCAGTGACATTTTCAAAATGCAACCATTTTGCATACAATAATATTATATGTTATTTTTAATTTATAACCTATTTTAGATGAAATTAAAGCATTACTTCTTATGAAAAATTAATATTGATTTCATTTGCAATATGTGTTTTGGGGAGTTTGGCTTTGCTTTTATTAATCCCACTCAATCCCACTGTCCATGTCACCAACAAAGATGCTGAACAAGACCGGTCTGAACACCGATCCCTGAGGGACACCACTCGTTACTGGCCTCCAGCTGGACATTGAGCCATTGACCACAACTCTTTGCATGCAGCCATCCAGCCAGTTCTTTATCCACCGAGTGGTCCACTTATCAAATTGATGTCTCTCCAATTTAGAGGCAAGGATGTCGTTTGGGACAATGTTGAATGTTGAATGCTTTGCACAAGCCCAAGTAGATGACACCAGCTGCTCTACCCCTGTCCGTCAGGTCTGTAGAACCCATCATAGAAGGCCACCAGATTGGTCAGGCAGGATTTCTCCTTAGTGAAGCCATGCTGGGTGTCACCAAGCACCTTGTTGTTTTTCATGTGCCTCAGCATGCCTTCCAGGAGATCTGCTCCAAGATTTTGCCAGGCACAGAGGTGAGGCTGACTGCTCTGTAGTTGCCTGGCTCATCCATTTCCCCCTTCCTGAAAATGGGGGTTATATTTCCCTTTTTCCAGTCGTCGGGAACCTCACCTGACTGCCATGATTTTTCAAACATGATGGACAGTGGCTTAGCGACTTCATTTGCCAGTTCCTTCAGGACCCATGGATGGATCTCGTCAGGTCTCATGGACTTGTGTACATTCAGGTCCTTAAGATCGTCACGAACCTGATCCTCTCCTACAGTGGGCCCAGGGTCTTCATTCTCACTGTCCCTGCGTCTACCTTCCAAGACTTGGGTGGTGTGGTCAGAGCATTTGCCAGTAAAGACTGAGGCAAAGAAGTGATTAAGAACCTCAGCCTTCTCCAAATCCAGAGTAGCCAGTTTTCCTGATGGCTTCTGTAGTGGGCCCATGTTGTCCCTAGCCTGCCTTTTATTCGCTACATACATATAGAATCCCTTCCCGTTATGTTTAACATCCC
>JANRGW010026019.1:0-49529 GCA_024733675.1 Psilopsiagon aymara
GAGGATGATCATGGGACTGGAGCACCTCCCGTATGAAGATAGGATGAGCAAGTTGGGGCTGTTCAGCCTGGAGAAGAGAAGGCTGCGTGGAGACCTCAGGGCAGCGGTCCACTATCTGAACGGGAGCTACGAGGATGCTGGGGAGGGAATCTACATTAGGGACTGTAGTGCTAGGAGAAGGGGTAATGGGTTCAAACTTAAACAGGGGAAATTTAGATTGGATATAAGGAAGAAGTTCTTTACTTTAAGGCACTGGAATGGGTTGCCCAGGGAAGTTGTGAATGCTCCATCCCTGGCAGCGTTCAAGGCCAGGTTGGAGAGAGCCTTGGTTGGCACGGTTTAGTGTGAGGTGTCCTTGCCCATGGCAGGGGGCTTGGAACTAGATGACCTTAATGTCTTTTCCAACCTTAACTATTCTATGATTCTATCACAAGTCAGTATGAAGGCTGTAGCCCTCAAGATTTCAAAGCTCCACTTTCTTCCTACTGTCTAACTATGACATGTGAATTCCATAGTATCAGGTATTCCCGCTCTTGTAGTAGTGTGTCTAATACTGCTGATTTAGACATGAATATCTACTATGCATATTTGAAAAATGACTTTGAAATATCTCCAGAAAGCATTCAGAAACACTTGCTTCCTCTGAAAGAAATGTACATGTACTGACATTTTTCTGACATTTTTCATTTTTACTAGAAGGCAAAGTTCTTTTTCTTTCTTTCTTTGCTTGCTTGTTTTAAGCTTTAAAATCTATTTCTATAAAGAAGTCTGCCACTAAAATAGCCAAAGATTTTATGTTAAAAGTTTCAGAAATTAAATTGCTATTGGGCAAGGTCCATTAGAGAAGGTTTCCATTTAGCTGAAGAAAACTCAGGTTTTTTTCTTCTTGATTTAATTCAGATGCTAATAGTATACCAGAAATATTTCTATGGTGTATGGAAAAAATACTGCATCTTCCACAAACAAATTTTCAAAAGTACTTTAAAATCTGATTGACCTCAGTTTTCTGGTGCAGTTGAAAAAATGATATGAGATTGTGTAAAAGCAGATGTTAGCATTCTCTGTCTGTCTCCACCTAATGTTTCTGGGTCTAACCTTGTCATTTTGTCCTTTTCCACTTTCATGTTCCAGACATCATATACCCAGTATATTCTGGATACTGCCAGCCCTGCTTGTCTTCGGGAAAATCACTGCTGAAAAATCTTAAACCAGGTTACTGATGGTCATTTTGAACTGCTAAAGCCGGCATTTAATATACCTTGTAATATGGCAAAATTTCTATTCAGGAAAAGGTGTGGAAACTTTAAATGTTGGCTAAACATTAAGAGGATGACCTGAGTAGCTGCAAGATGCTTAGTTTGATATCAAGGTCAAGCAAAATAATTGGAAATGCTGCTGTGGGATGTGATGATTATTAGCTGAAGTATGTAAGCACAATTAATGCCAGTCAACTCACTTGTTTCTTTTAATTGAAAACCACTTGTGTCAAATAAACCAGTCTATCAAATAATCACGAGGCCATAAGGGGACTGAGTAACCCCTTTAGTCTAAAAAAAAGGTCTTGTTCTGTCTACTGTAACTACAAATAGTTGAATCTTTATTTCATGAGGTCATTAAAAAGTATTACACCTCAGCTTCACAGTGATCTATTACCCCATGTGGTGATTATCTTGCAGGTAGCTGGTGTGCTAGTGTTGCAGCTAAAAAATGTCAATGTCACCTTCTGAATACCTCATTTTCAAAAACCAAAGTTCTATCCTTGTCATCTCTTGCCAGCTAGCTTATGGGTTCACAGAGATCTATGGTGCTTGTGTGATCTCTTTGTTTTTTACCATCTGCAATTTCTCCAATTCCATTATCACCATAATCACCTCTAACCATTGCTCCAAAATACTGATTTGAAGGTGATTTCCTTCCCTTCATCTGTGAGGTTGTGTTATTCCAGTAACACTGAAATGGAAATTTTGTAACTCTAAGTAAAGAATTGAGAGAACCCTGCAAGGTAACTGCAAATCAAGATGCATCTACATTAGTGTGCAGACGGGAGAGAGAAAGGAATATACTGTTCATCCACGTTTATTGATTTTTGGTTCACACTGTGGAATGATTTTGGAGTCTATAAGATAGATTTCTTCATGATGAAAAGAACCTGAAAGGATGCACTTTTAGGACCACTTATATGCATACTTGAATGTGCATACACACCAGCTACTTTGCTCTGCAGGCCTACTGCACTAATACAGTCTTAACCTCCAAATTTTCTCAGAATCATGTCTTATGCTATCAAAAATAAGTTCACACATAGATCATCATCGCTGTATTTTTACATTTTATCTCATTTTACAGTGTAAGATCTATGTGGTTGCTTCAACGCAACAAATTAATGTAGCTGATAAGGGAACTGGATATGAAGGTATTACATTATCTGGAAAGGGCAGTTAGATTAATAGTTTTGTTAATAACTGAGACCGTGCTGAGGATAACAAATTAACCAAGAAGAGTAAGGAAAGCTAGGTGACCTTGTTGACAGTTAAGGGCAAATACCAGAAAAATTAGATCGATGAACAGTTCATAGAATTATTTATGTATGTTTGCCTAAGAAGATGGTCTATCAATGAACAGGAGATAAAAAGGTTACATTAATCCTCTGAAATAATGGTTGAGTGCATATCCCTACCTAGTCGTGACTCTGGTTGTCAGCCTGAGAGTATTTATTTCTTGAAACGCAAACTTCACATAAGAGAATATGATCATTTAAAAAAAAATTGGTGCAACTGGTTTCTAGTTTCGAGGGTCTCATCTTGAATATCTCAGAAATGAGGTATTCAAGGAAGAAACAAAGTCCCCTGGAGATTTCTGGAGTAATTTTTTTCTTTTTTAGATGAATTTTGATAACCTAATTTGAGGGATAATGGTACACATTTGAAAAGCATTTAGTAATTTTTCTTCTTGTTCTGTATATTTTTGCATTTATGCCAGAAAAAGTACTATTTTAAATTAGAGATTTTGAGCAGAGGAAGTTGGCATAGAGCCTCCAGTGATGGAGAGACTTGACTCATTTTACTGAAGCAATATTTGCATCAGCTGTAGGCTTGGCCATTCTCTTTGCTGTGAAATCCATAAGAACCTTCAGATTCTGGAGTGTTCATCTCTGCCTTGTCATGATGCCAGGGAGCTTTCCTGGTTATCAAGAGCTCACTTCTTCCTGAACTTCTCCCTATTAGCTATCAAATGAGCTTGTGTAATTTGAGTGGAGATTTACCCTGTAACACTTCGGAAACTCTGGAAAAAAAAATCATTGCTGTTGCAGTAATAGTATCTTTTAGGCATCTTCTTATATTAATGCCTTTGATGAACTAGATCATGAAGAGCTCAGGTCTAAGCTAGATTTAAATAAGAACGGTGTTTAAAAATATAAATTTGCAGTAATAGGAAAACACTGTAAGAAGATAAAAACTAAGTCAACTGTTAACATTATACTTACCAGAGAAGATTTCTTTTAGCTGCCTGAACATCCTAGACATTTCTGAGGCTGCTTAATGGATACTACAGATTTTAAATCAGTTCCTGCCCATACCTCCACTAGTTATTTTTTTTAATGAGAGGAATACTGCTTTACCTAATAAAGCTCTTAGAGTCTACTGTGCAATTTATATTTCTAGTTTTATCCTATGAAAATTCATACTAATAAATTATAAGTACATTGAGTCTACAGAATTAATACAAGAATAGTCAAAAGTTTTCCAAGTTCCACACAGAATTTTGTTCTCTCTAAAGAGCACGCAGAATTATAATTATCAGATTTCAAATACTGCTAGTTACACAGGTGTTTAAAGGATTTCTGATCTGCACTACTGCACTACCACAATAAGCTCTGTAACACAGATAACTCCAGAAAAGAGTAGCAGTGCCATTAAAGCATCTTCCTACTATATTCAGTCTTTACACTTGTATTTCTGCTTTCAATTTATCCTCTTCTCCTTCCTCAATTAGCACATAAAAATTCAAACATTTCAGCAAAAGCTATATGATCAGAAGAATAGTAAGCTTAAATCTCCGTTAACCAAGGTACTACAAGTCCAAAAGCTTAATAAACAGGCTAGCTAGGCAATATAAATAGCATAAATAGGCTAGCTAATTAAAGGATCGTCAGAGAAGATCTTAAGAACAAGTTCTTTTAAAAATTCATCCATTTAATTTTCCTCTTCCCAGAGGCGGAGTTTTGTGTTCAAGAATTTGACATTAAAAGTCTGTGTGTGCGATTCTCAGCACATTTCTTCTTTAATTGCGTCCTATAGTGTATTTTGTGTCCTTTGGGATACAACCTCATTTTTAGACAAGTTAAAAAAATGCAAAAATTTAAGCTTAGGGCCTTCTTCAAGGTTACTTTTGTTCTCCTGGATGTTACATGCAGAGCTGGGTTAACCTTAGCTTTTGGAGATCAGGTTTATCAAGGACAAAGTTACTATTGCCAATAGTGAAAATCATTCCTTCTTAATTGTCCAAGTGCCAACTGGACCAGACAGGTATTGTATCATAGTAACTATTTCTCTCTTAGCATAATTTACTCTTGCTTCTCTCTGTGCTATTCTTTACCTGACATCATGTATAATGTAAGTAGGCATTCATTTACGTAAAATGATTGTATCTTCATAAAAAGAATGTCCTTGCAAAGCACCAAATGCCTTTGAAAAATAATATATGAGCAAAAAAATTATGGGATTCTGGCATCCATCCAACAGCATTACCATAGCCACAATGGCATAAAATAAAAATGTAATAATCATAAAAAGTATTGTAAAGTACAACACATGTAGTATGGAAAAAGCCTATTAGTGATGTATATATAATAAGTGATCATGCCATGATTAGCTGAGCTGAAACACTCCCCTGAAACACTCCTATGAATTCCATAGCTGCTTAAGGTAGACTTGGGAAATACTCTGATAAGTAGCTGATCATTTTTTTTCACCAGAGTTTCAACAGAGGTTTAAAGATTCCTTTTTCTTATCAGATGCTAAAAAATCACTGAGTCTCTGTGCGCTGAGAAAACGTCATTGGCATTGGACCTTGGAAAAGTTCCACAGAACATACTAGAACACCAAAGAAAAAATTTAATAGTCATGTATTTACCATTTGACTATGGGTGAATGGACTATGTGTTTTTAGCACTTGTGTATCTTGCATCCTGCCAAATCAAACACACCTGACATGTTACAAATATGAACCACTGATTACAGGCAATTTTTTACCCTAAATTAGTGGTGAAGAACTTAGGAATAAGTTGGAGGCAGTTACCAACTCTTCATGAATTTCATTTTCCTGGTGTCAAATCCAACAATTTAAAAGGCTCTCTGGAATACAGAAATGCCTCTGCTGGACCTTGAAGTGGTCAGATCATTAATTCTGCATCTCTCTTTGAGCTTTGATAGGTTTCACACCACTTGTAGATTGACGTATTTCACTGTAGTGGCAACTTGTTCTGGCCAGAATAGGTGAAGTCAAAACATGACTTTTTTTTGCATGTGGCACTGCATGCCCTGGCAAAAATTTAAGCAAATTAGTCCTGGGGGTTCTGTTCCTACTAAATAGTGGCATCAGCTGCTCAGCTGTTGAAGTTCAGATTTAAAAGCAGTTTCTATATTTATCTTCCAGCTTCACGGAAGCAGCTCTTGCCAATACTTGTGCGGAAGCAGAACTTGGCGAAGAGATAGCACAAGTTCAGACTGGCACATTGCCTGCATTAGCAAGGAAGTCAGGTTTCTGGGGTCTACTGATTGGTTAAGGCTCTCGGGTACCTTCCATCCTGTTCCTCAGCATGCCACCTTCAGTCAGGCCTCTGTGCTGTTATGCAGGCACAGCAGTGCTCTCCTCTGTCACAGATAAATTCTGATGACCAGTGCATTCTGGCTTGTCTTCACGATCTCTGAGGGACTTAGTTCAAACCTGGACTGGATACACGGAAAGCTGTTGCATTTGACCTTTGACTTTTTGTATTTTCCTCATTATGAGGTTTTTATTCCCTCTGCACTAGCTGTACTTCCTACTCATGTGGTCAATACAATGAAATCCTCTAAATTCAGAAATATGCATTTATTTTTCACATAAAATAATAATGTCTAGAACTGCAGATTTTCTGCCTATGAAGGCAGCTCAGCAAACTTCTTCTTGGCTACTAGAAACTTGGCTCCTTTCCATGTTGCACATTATCACTTGTCATAAAAATGCTGCAAGTGAAATGATGCCCTTCTGTTAGGTCCATGATGCAATTACCTTAGTGTATTTGGCACAGACATGCTTAACAAGATTAAACACCTCATTGGTATAGGATAGGGAATGGTACTGCAGCTCATTCAGACTTAATGGTGTTGGTTTTGCAAGGCTATAGAGTATAAAACTTTTCACCAACATGAACTGACATGAATCATAGCGCACAGCAGGACTGGTTTTAGTGCACTGGCACAGACACTTTGCGAAGCAGAGCTGTGTATGAGTCTGTTTCTTGCATCTGTTAGATCATATTTATTTGGAAATGGATTTTGAAAGAATATACATCTCTGTCCTTATGACATCTGCTGAGCCTCTTGGCTCTTTATCCTTGCCAAATCTATCAGTCTGTGTAGCTTCCTCAGCAGGTCAGCAGGACTTTTGTTCTCAATTGCATAAAGTGAACTTCAGGAACCCCATCACACTCTTAACAAGCATTGCATGTAATTCACAGTACAGAGCTTAGGCACAAATTACAAGTCTTGTTTTTCAAAATCCAAATGCTAGCATACAAAAAATTCATCAAAGTAGAAGGAAAGAGCAAGATTTTGCTATTCCCCCCACCCTCAATGGGGTGAGCAGTTCACCTTCTCCACTCTCAGGATGAGAACAGCTTGTTAATGTTCCTCACAGCCCCAGGCCACAAACTAGCCCTCAGAAGGTCTGTCAAGGGATTCAGAGAAGGAGAGAAAAATGTCAGGCAGGTTCCCTCCTCTAGCTGCTGTCTGCAGATTAACACCAGGCTGCTAGCGTTTGACCTGCCAATGTTCCCATCCTTTTATCTCAGAAGGCGCACGAGTTGGTTTGGGATGGGGAATGAAGGTTAAACACTGTCAAGCTCAAATTGTGTGTGGATATCTTTTTTTTCTTCTGTCAAAAGTTTACTCCACACTATCTTTAAGATTCCATTCCTGTAGCAGAAATTGTTCTCACACTGTGTGTTTTAGACTGATCTGTCCAGTCAGAATTTAAAATGAGTGATGGAGTGGAGTTTCCATGAAAGAGGAATCTAAATTCTTTAGGAAACTCCCCCCTCCACTGAAAATAAAAGCCCCCTCCTCCATGATATGCTTGAAATTTGCTATTTTTGGTAAAATAAGACCCTTTCTGATCACCTTTGTGTCGAGAAAAAAGGAAGTATTGTAACTAATTATACCTATTCACCACTAGCTAAAAAGTTAAAGCAACAATAATCTATTTTAATGTATGCTAATCATGTTTACATACAATCCATTGAAATAGTGGCAGTGTATCCTACAAGTCAAAAGATCATAGTTAAATTAGCCATTCTTTGGATATCACAGTAATATATCCATTAGGACTACATATTAAGAAAAATACTGGGGTGTAATCTGAATCTTTAGTTAATTATAATGCAGTCATAAGACAGTTGTGGCTATGCATACTTTACGTTTAAAAATGTGCCTTCAATTTAAGTGAAGGAGGGTAGAATTTTCTGTAGTTGGTTCACACATTGAGTTAATAGGAGTGGAGGAGGCAATGTTTTTAAACTAATTTTCTAGGCAGTGTCACAACTTTATCAGAACAAAATAAGAAATAAGAATTACTTGCAAGATGGATGGAGTTTCAGTTGATCACAAAAAAAAAAAAGGAAGAGCATGGGATTTGTTTATTTCACTAATGCCAATGGCCATGGGAGGCTACCTTACCCATTTGTAATCACTTTCTAACTGTAATTACAGCTGTGGTTGTTCTCTGCTGAGTTACCTAGAAGCTCTTTGTTGCAAGACTTTCTTTAGTTTGGTTATCAAACTTCTGACACTACAGCTATAACAACTGCTCTTGATTGAGATGGATATAGCTGAAGACTACTGTAAGGGATGTTAGTTGCCTGAGGTTCAAACAGGAAGCGAGACTGAAACACAAAAATCCAGGGGAATTTGGACTAGCAGATAAATCTTGCTGTGAACTAAAAGACAGAAAACTCTGAATTCTTTTGAAGGCCATATTTTGGCAAAGGGACCTTCAAAACATTTTGAATATGAAAACCCCCACATTTTCTTCCCATGAGACATGACACCAGTAGGTATTACTGTCCCACATTAATCCAGGGTAGGTGATAACAATGTACAGTCCAGGCAATGACAGCTATGACCAGATAACACTATAACACAGTATTAAGTAAAGATAGACTATGGCAGAATTCTTGAAGAAGGATGAATTAAAACTACCTTTAAAAAAAGAAAAATAAAATGCACGACTGACACATTGCATTGATGGGGACTAGTGAAAAGATGAAATGCAGTCTACTAGAAATGGGTTTTGAAAAAAAATATTGTTTTAGATAAATACTTTTATCTATAGCTGGAAGAGACCTAAGTAAAAGGGCAGTATGGCAGCAAGAGGAATAATAAGAAAACAAAAGGGTAGATAGGCCTGACTCATTTTATGAAACTGATATGAAACAGAAGTAGACATTCAGATGACTATGGTTGTGGAGCATCTATAATGTGGTTAGAATTACAAGCTTATGTGAGATGTGAAATTATTTTGCCTGCTGCATTCTAGAAAGATGAGAGAGAAGCAAGAGGGAAATTGCATTCAGAAAGGAAGAACAGTGTGGTAGAGTTGAAGACAGTGAAATCAGGAGCTACTGATCCCATTGTTAAAACTGAGAGAAGTGAAATTACTAGGATTTGATGAATGAGTGGAGAGGATTAAAAAACTGTCCCAAGAGCAATGAGCCAACAATATCATACTGCTGGAATTCATACTATATTACAGTGTTTCAAAAAAAAAGGATGAACAGCGCACAATGAAAAAAGAGAGTTCAGACGTGACACAGGAGAAGTTGCTGGAACAGAAGTTTGCAAAGCATCACATCTTTGCTTCCACAGCCTTACGGCCAGTCCTGCAGATAGCAGCCATATAACCAATATTCTGCATAACTGTTCACAAGACAAAATTTAAATGAGTTATAAAACAAGATAGAAATGATCCTTGAAACAAGTGTGTAGAGGTCACACTAAATTTAAAGCTTCCTTCTTTCTTCTCTAGTCAATTTAATCCTCTTTTCCACTTCATTCTAAAGAAAAATACACAATGAACACCAAGACCTATTCTCCCCCATCCCTCCTAAAAAATGAGCACAAAGCAAAATTTTAGTGCTAAATAAATTTAAACCACAAATCAACTCAGAAAATCTTGATCCAGGTCATGATAAGTGAAAGTAGGAGAAATGTACGTTTCCACTCAAAATTTTGTCTCAGAATTACCTCACAATCAAATATAGTTGGCAGCATTTTAGAGCCATTGGACTGTTTTTGTTGTTAGTGGGAATTATTTGTCAAAAGAGCAAGCCAGCTTTATAAGCTGCAGTACTTTCACTGGTTGGAATCACTAAATGCCCCCTTGTTGCAGAGTGTTAGGTGTCTTCCTATGCATTAAGCTTTAGAAAAATCCAGTTTCAATAAAAGATGGTAGGATATGAATACATTAGATTAGGATCTTTGCTCATTCCAGTCACTGACATATGCAATTTTAATAAAGCTATTGTCATGGTAAGCAGATGTCATCAGTGTGCAGGTGTACTTGAAAACTGAGACCTTATCTGGCCAAAAAAATGCCAGAAATTCTTTGAGAAAAAAAAAATAATCTGAGATATATTTAAAAAGTACACCATAAATAAAAGCCATGGTTGTTTTTTTAAGCTGTCATAAGTGAATATTTTAACTTGAGCTGAAACAATAAAAGTTTTTGCAATGTTTTTTCTTATTGTCACTATCACAGTATTCTTTCACACACCCTTTTTGTAGTCTCACACACCCTTTTTGTAGTCTGAAGATACAAACGGAATTTATAGGCACAAGGTCATATGAAATAAAAGCAGCAAAGAAACTTACGTACCTGATATGTTTGTTCTAATATGTTCAGTTTATACTCTGTCTAGGATAAATTACATACTCGAGTCAGTGATCAAGCTTCCTTATTTTTCCACTGTCAAGGTTATGGGAAAAATATATTTTTAATTCTGACTGTAATTATTTTTTTTTTTTTTTCCCCAAATAACTAATTGAGCCAAGTCTGTTTTAGAGAGCTGATATGTATGCATAAACTATCTCACTGAGTTAGTTAATAGACAGACAGAAGCCCAGACATATTGTAGCTGTGCTTCCATTGTTTCTGAAAACAATATGAATCAATTTCAATTCATTTGTATTCATACACACTAAATGCTGAAATGTGGAAGACAATGAGATATCCATCATCCACTCTGACTAATGGTCTGTCCAAGTGCAACTCTCAGGAGCAGAGCATGTGCTTTGCTCTGTTCACACTGGAACAGTTTTGAATATTGCAAGAGAATGAAATGGGAAAAAGAAATAGGACAAAACTTAGAGATATCCCCATTGTGTGTTCTTAGCTCAGCTTGTGACTAATTCATTATTATGTTCAGTTTTACATTTGCTAAAAGAGATACCTCTATTGCTTGAAATCAATAACCATTTAAGAACTTTTCCCACTATGATAGACTTCCAGGTATTTTCCACTTGAAATTGTATCAAGCTTACTTTCTAAAATATCTTTCATTTTTTTTAGGAACAAGTACTGAGACAGCATTGGGGAGAAAACCCCTCCTCTTTGCAGTATTTTTTTATCTTTTTAACAATACTTATTTGCTTCCCTAAGGCTGGAGATTAACCTGAAGAAACTAAGCATATATCCATATATCAGAGTGCTGTGTTATGGGTAGCATCCCTGGTGGCTTAAGTATCAGAAGCATTATAGCTATGTTACCTTAAAGTGAAACCTGGTGTAACTTGTCATATATTAGCCCTAATATCTCTGCTAACTCATTCTGCAGTAATATATGTGTCTTGAGATGGCACTGCACTGTGTAATAGATAGCCCAGGATTACAAGGGGGAGAGACCTACCGAAAATTCTACCTTTAATTATCAAAAATGAACAAAGAAAAAGGTTTTAGCAAAGTATAACTGCTGGAATGGCAAGGGTGGTTTTGTTCATGTTTAAGGCAAAATAGGTTCAGTAACTTTATAATGCTGAAACAAGAAAAGATGAAATAAACATAAAACAGAGAAACTTTAATCTCCTATTTGAATGCATTTTCTGAAACCTTGATGAGCAAGTTGCAATGAAAAGGAAAGAAATAAAATCTGAAACAGGAGGATCTGTCTGCTAAGTCAACAGGCTTCCCTATTCCTATACCGATGGAATTGATTGTTTATTTCTTGATAACACCTCGAAAATTAATATATCAAATTCTAAAAAAGGAAACAACAATTTCATAATTGTTTTCACCTTTTATTTTCCCCTTTCTGTACACACATGCATTTGAACAAGGTAATTTTGTGTAACTCTTTGCATGTAGCGGAATTTCTGAACAATTATTTCCCCAGAAGAAAGGAGACCCTTGTTTTTGTGCCTTTTTTGGATGCTTTGGCCTCCATTTGATTCTATATAAACCTTGAATTCTACATGGTAACAGCTCTGCAACCTCCTCTACTACATCCTACATCTGACTCTGCAGCATGAAGGTAACTGTGAGAATGACTGAGTAAAACTACAAGTATCCTTTGAAGAGTGTGAGGATGCTGTGCTAAGGGATGCTGTGAAGGAGCTGAGCAGAAAGCAAGGAGAAGAAACATTACACTTGCCCCAGAGAAGCATTCTACACTATGGGGATGTATGAAGCTGCAGACACATTGCTCTGTTCCAAAGATTTCTGCATCATATAGACTGATGTTCCAGGTTTCTAGGGTGGTTAAAAGCTCTTCCTGCTTACTTCACTAGCTCTGGCCCATGTACTGTTTGCAACTGGCACCATCTATAATGCCCTGCTGTCAAAACCCTACTGTGCTCAGCAAACACGTAAAACTATTATTGGAAACAGTTGTCTGGGTTGATCCAAGGTCTCACTACTATTATTGTTGATTCACAGCAGAGCAGTAATAGCAATGATAGCCAACTGTCCTTGAAAAAGAACCCTGACAGCTTGATGATTTTGTCAAATTCACTTTTCCATTCCCATAAACTGCAAAAGTGAGATTTGTGACCAGATTCCTATGGTTTCCACATTTACTTTACACAAGGTTGTTTTTTTTTCCTCCTTATGGAAATGATTCTTCATAAAGCAACTGCAAACTGCTGCTAGCTCTATGTGATAATGTGTACAGCAGCAAACCGTCAAACACTTCTAGCAAAGGAGGTAATGAGAACAAGCTGAGTAATTGGCCAAGCCAGAATAGAAAGGATTTAGCAAAATTTTGAAATGCCATTTCAGTTTGCTGTAACTCTATATTATGCTCACCAGCATTCCTTCTGCAATTGGATTTTATTCAGTGTAATTGCTAGGGGGCATCCAGACTTACTAGTGAGGTAAGCATTTGTGACAGTGTTAGAGAATGTGGTAAAGGTAATCATCATCTATAAATGGAAATCTGGATATCAGTTGTAGTCATCTAAAGATGTGTGCATAAATAAGATTCAAACTAAAGGTGGGGTTTTTTTAATTGAGGAAAGCATCTTTGGTTGTTTTGGGTTTGTTTGCTTAGCTGGAGCAGAGTTTGCCTATTATTTGACTTTTAGATGGCTTTCATGTAAAAGATAAATTAGAAGAATTTTTTGACATACAAATTAAATTCTATTTATTTCATCATAAAACTAATGGATGTATAGAGAAATCATATGTGGGCTCCGTAAAGGTTTTTCTTGAATTTAGCAGAAATTAACTGTTTACTGAACCAATGAGTAAAATGTGCTTATTCTCTGTTATCACTTGTTAATCTTCCATTAGTACCTTACTAAATGGCATTTTAATAATTTTATCTATGGAATGCTAAATTCCCAAATTTGTTGCTGAAAAACAAAACCCCAAAGAAGCACAGATAAGAAAGGTCATGACAAGAGAAAAGATTAAAACAACACGAATCAAAAAGAAATCAGAAAGGCAGTGATAACAGTCAAGGGACATAAGTAATAAGCAAATCTAATTTCAGAAAGAACAGTCTTATTGCTGAAATATTCCAGTCAGGAATGCATGAGGCTGATATCCAAGTAGCTTAAAGGAATAATCTGAAATTTTGAAGCTGTTGTTTAATCTTTAACAATAAGATGAATTTCTCAGATGTTCAATTTAAACTGCATTCCCCTGTCTGCTCACATGACTATTGGAAGGTGCTACATGTCTGTAATACAAACCAGCTTTTTAATTCTGAATTTCCATTGACAGAAAGATCAGAGAACAGGGGTGACACTTAAAACTTTACCTTTTGAAGAGCTTCAAGCCTAGTGGCTTGATAGTGTGTAAAGCCCAGACAGCTATTGAGTGCTAGTCCCATACTTTGCTGTTGCTTCTCTGAGTGGCCCTGGGCAAGTCACTTAGACCAAGAGATTTAAGGGCATCTATGGAGTTGCCTCACCCCTGAGTATGGGTTTCTTCTGTATACTCAGATACAGGAATAAACAGGAATCCTCTGCTTCACAGGCCTATAGTAAGAACTAACAGCTAATAATGGAAAAGTACTTAAAACCACCAAGTACTTAAAGCTGATACCTTGTATGAGCTGATCAGTGGTTTATTCTTTCATTTTCAAGTTTACTGTGAGCTCACAGATTTGCATAGCTTTAGGCAAAATGGAAAATATCTGTTACACATCTGCAGTGTGACCCATAAAATGACAGTTAAAAGACATTTAGCTGCCTCCACAACCTTCGTCATGGCCAGCCATATGTATTTTATCTTGTGTGCTACATCAAGCCTTAAGCTGGGCTGCTTCAGAGTAATTTTTTTCCCATCTTTTCCGTGGATATATAAAGGATAGGAAAAGGTTCCTGCGCTGTGTTTTAGAACTCATGTTCCCTGCTATGAAAGCAGCAGTAGGATTTTCTTAAAAGAAGAGAGGAAGATCTGAAACCCTATCTGTCGTTACGTATCATGAGTAAGGTTAGAAAAAACTGAAAAGAGAAACAAGGAGGCAGAATGCTGGAGGGAATGAAGCTTTCAAAGGTACAAGCTCAGAAAGAAATTAAATTCACAGACACCACTGAAAAGGGGACAAGAGTAGGTATAAAAGTCATTAAGCTTCTTGATAGTTACCAGAGGAGGGAAAAAAAGACATAGAAGATAGAAGAAATACTAAAGCAAGGCAATAACAGTGTTTTAAAGAAATTAATTGGAAAATTCAAAGCAACTTCGATGCTTTTGCAAAGAAGAAGAGAGAGGCCTGAGGCACAACATTCAGATTTGATCTAAAATGCATCTTTTCATGCTTGATTCCCAAATGGCTATTCAGGAAGTGAATTCATCATGTGCATCGTTTCTAAACACATTTTTAAATGTAGACTATTGTCTGTAAACATCTTTGAAGGCATCACACATATGAAAGTTAGTTTGCTTCTTTACAGGCAAAATTACATATAAAGGCAGAATTTTAAAGTTAAGTTGATAAATGTCATATAATAATAATGCATGTTTCATAGTAGAAATAGTGATAGGGATGTTGAGAACTGCCAGCAACTATCCCAGAACAAATATTGTAAATATTGAAAAATTCATATACAGTATAGAATCATAGAATAGTTAGGGTTGGAAAGGACCTTAAGATCATCTAGCTCCATCCCTCCTGCCGTGGACAGGGACACCGCACACTAAACCATGTCACCCAAGGCTCTCTCCAACCTGGCCTTGAACACCACCAGGGATGGAGCATTCACAACTTCCCTGGACAACCCATTCCAGTGCCTCACCACCCTTACTGTAAAAGAATTTCTTCCTCATATCCAATCTAGACTTTCCCCATTTAAGTTTTAACCCATTACTCCTTGTCCTATCACTACAGTCCCTAATGAAGAGTCCATCCCCAGCATCCTTATAGCTCCTGTTCAGATATTGGAAGGCTGCTATGAGGTCTCCCCGCAGTCTTCTCTTCTCCAGGCTGAACAGCCCCAACTTTCTGATCCTATCTTCATACGGGAGGTGCTCCAGTGCCCTGATCATCCTCGTGGCCCTCCTCTGGACTTGTTCCAACAGTTGCATGTCTTTCTTATGTTGAGGACACCAGAACTGCAAACAACAGACTACTTAAAAAGACACCCCACAAAACCACTAAAGCCCAACAGTGATAACCCCCATTAGTATTTCAGATAAAATTTTCCAAACTTCCTAAAAAATAAACCTGTAAAAGCAGATGGCCTTAGGCAGCATTTAACTTCAAAATGTCCTATTTCCTTATAACACGTGTAGGGAGAACTAAGCACTTTAAAAAGAGATGCATGTAAACTAGCTCAAAATCTCCAATAGAAAATGCTGAGAAGCTATGTCCTTGTGTGTCTTGGACCCAAATTGAATCCAGAGTTTATGACTACTGCACTGAATCATGTCTTTTCTTACAGAGAAAGAACCTTTTCTTAATATCAAATTTCAAATCCCTGCTTTGTAGCAGAAACTCAAACCATTATCTTCCAAAGAACTGAGAATCATTTCAGATTATTCCAGATGCAGTCTAGAATGGTGGGATATTTTTTTATATAGAGTAAATACTTTATTGAGGCTAAGGGCAGATGAATGTTATCAATAAATTTTGTGGAGAAGAAAGGATAAAATTCTCACCGAAAAAAGTCTTGTGCCATTCCTCTGTTGTATATGGACCAAAGTAAGTGTATATGGACCCAGCAGAATGTATAGAAACTGTGGGTAGAAAAAGATGATGTGAATTCAGGTAACTGGAAGAAACGTCTGTGGCTTGTTATTAAACAGATAAATCAGAACAGTTCAAAGAAATCCCCTGAACTGAAAAGAAATAAATAATGGATGACCACTAGGTCTTCTTTCCCTCACCTTAATCCCCATCAAGTGTTTGCTTAAGGTTGTTTTAGGGGACAGAATACTGAACTAGATGAACCACCCGATTGAACCAATAAATCTACTATGGTTTTGAGAGAGGTTTGAAAAAGAGCAGTATGAATATGTTTCACATATTTACAGGAATCAACTCCAGGATGGCACCCTTGCAGAGAAAATTCAGTGGTAAATAAGAGAATTTGTCCTGCCTAGAATCTGCTGAGGATCTTCTGATGACCCATTTTTTCTTGTGGAACTCTTAAACAGTTTTTTTCTAGAAGAAATTAAGTAGAAATAGGACTAAGATATTTGGGTTACCTGCTTCCAAACTTGAGCAGTTCATAAGTGCAAGCTTCATTTCAAAAGCGTTAAAGTAATTTTCTGATAAAGAAGCCATACTACAGCAGGTAGACTAGTTTTTTTTTAGGACTGGGTAACTGGATCAAAATATGTCCCTGTTTTTCTTTTATTTCCAGGTTGTGGTTGGATGGATGGATGGATGTCCCTCAGATCTCTTCTTTACTCCCAGGATCACTTCAGCTCTTGCTTGAACGTGAATTGAGTTTTTCTGAAGATCAAAGTGTAGGGACTTATTCAATATGCCTGTAGCAAAAGGCACATAGATTTCATTCTTATTTAAAATATTCAGGCTCTTGCATCATTACTTATCTTGTAATGTGAAATGTATGTATAATTACGGAGAAGAGTGTATATTTAGGTTCTTAAAGAATGTGGGGGTTTTTTGAAAAAGGTTTATTTTAGGGCAGAATTCTGATCATTTACTGCTACTGTTTATGAAATTTCAATTAGAATATTCACCCTGCTTGTAATGCTAAGTGCTTCGGGTGATAATTTACATTGGTCCTTCTATATCCATTTATTTAGATTTTCCTCCTGAAGAAATCTTCAAGACAGGAAGCAATGTTTCTTCATGAAGGCAGAAAAGAGTGGATTAACAAGTGAAATTTCATCTGCTGCAAAATGCCTCTACAATCTACCTTTGCCTTTCAGTATTATAAAATATAATTCTTTATCCTTATTTCTTCATGAGCTTCGGTTCTTTCTTTCTCTGTTCCAGTCAAGTTTCATTTGTAAAATTTGAGAACCTACAGCATTCCACAAGATATTTAGGCAGGCTTGGATTTTTAATTATTAAACTCATTTTAACTAGTGTTTTATTATCTGAGTGGGGGAAAGAAATAGTGGTGTTCCAAATTGCCATAACAACAGGCTGCATGCGCTCCTTAAAACAAGATAAGCTGTGTGTCAAAGAAAAACTGTTGCCATGGTAACCAGTTGCATATTTAAACTGCAGCAGCCTGGTTTAATCAGTCAAATTGCCCCTTTTCAAGAAATCAACTGTAAAGGCACTCTTACATCAGGAACAGTGAAAAGAGGAAAAAGTGAATGTTAATACAAAAATAAAATAAAATATAAGATCCCCCCTTTATGCTCTTCTGAGTAGTAGCTTTTGATTCAGAAAGGTCACTTATTCTGCTTCTTTCTCACCAGAGTGCAGTTACTGGATCCTGTCTTTTATCTTAGGTTTTCAGAACTTTCTCTCAGCTGTTCATGATATGCTTCCCCTAAACAGGTTGATATTAGCATCTAGGCATATAGTTGCAAGTTCATAAAACCACCTACTGATAATAATATATGATTATAACCTGTACGGGAAGACTTCAAAAAAGGCCAGTGAACTTAAATCAATCCCTTAAATGACTACCTGCCATTTTTATGAACCTCATGATTAGAGGGTAGGAGCTAAAATCTGTCTTGTCAATTTTTATTGTTATTATTTTTATTTAAACACAATGTTTATGCACTGCCTATTAGATTGTTTCTCCTTGGGACTTTTTTCACAGGTATTTTTTTTCAAACATTAAATTGGTTTTATTTCAAAAAAACCCCAGCAATTTTGCAGCATAAATGCCTATTGCACCATAATTAGTCATATTGTGCTATGGCTGATTCTTGTGCTTTTGGCCCTGAAAATCAAGGAACAATCAATAAAGTGATATTTCAGCCTCAGAAGAATGCAGAAAAGCCAAAACCCAGCTTTTTAAAGGCTACACATACGACCCACAATCACTGTATAGTTCTTGTGAGATGCCAGTTGATACGACAGAAGGTGAATAGGGTACATTACCTGTATACTCCTATTGCACAAACTTTAACTCACCTCCTAATGTCTCTAGGAAATGTTATTAACCTACCTTTCCTAACAAGAATTTTGAGTCAGAGAGCCTGACTCAGTCTCAGTGGTACCGTTACTTGTCCTATTTATTTTTTAGCTTAGAGAACATAGTGGTTGCATAGGGAAAGAGATAGATTCTGCAGATCTGGAATGGTTTGCCTCTTATGAACTGCCAGTGAGTGCTGCAATAGGAATTGTAGCAAAACTTAGAATGACAATGGCCTCCTTAAAGAAAAATATTAATAATTTTATTAGACTAAGTAGACTATCGCAGATGTCTTATTGCCTTTTCATAAAAACCTAAAAAAATCCCTATGAAATTTAAAGCAATACATTCTTTTTGCATTCCCCACAGAGAAAATACATACTGTTTCTATTATGTTACTGTTCTTTCTACCAGTTCTATTAAGCCTTACTGAAAAAGAAAAAGCAGGGTTTCAGAGAGGCTTTGCCATTTCCTGATGCAGTATCTCTTTGCACGATAGCACATATCCTGGCAGAAAATGAGGAAATATTCCTCAAAAAAAATGCTGAAAAGTTATTAATTTCCAAAACAGAGCAAATACAGAAAAGAACTAATAAGATTACAGAAAAGGTTTGATTTTACTTTATGCTTGCATATCTTAGTGCAACTGTGCTATGATTATTTGAGGGCGACATAAAAGTTGAGACTTTCAAAAATTAAATGCAGTGATATGCTCTATTTTCTAAGTGATTGTCAAAACACTTTTTTTTCCTTGTCATGGTAATAAGCCTCCCTTTCTCCAGGTTTTATACTGCTACTGAGACGTTGCTTTGCAATTGATATACAAGGGAAACTGCTAATGCTGGCTGGCTGAAAAAAAATTTGAAATATTGGAATTAATCATCAGCTTATGATCAGTCCTAAGGCCACTGATTTGGGCTTTGAAGGTGTTGGCATGACATGGTCTGGAATCCTTTCCCCCCAGCTGCAAAGAGTATTATTCTATTCACTACACTGGGAGACTGTCAGCTTTAGCATTTGAATGAAACCTGTCAACATCTGCCACACTGCAGCAGATGTGGGTTGGCCACATTGTTGAAGGAGAAATTGGACAAAAAGTCAGAATTTTTTGGTAATATAGCAATATGGCAATATAGCTACAGCAGTCTGTAAACTGAAGTAGTCACCATGGCATGAAAATAGCTGCTCTCAAGAATTGTGATCCCAGATACTATTTCTCTACTGAAGAAAGCAGATGGTTTCTGAAGGATGACTTGGAGAATATTTTATATTGCAATCAATCTACAAGTACATCTTATGAAGACAAGTGAATCTTCAGCAATTGGGAGCTCAATGAGGTCTGTGGGAAGGATCCTTGATCAAGATGCACACAGGTATTTTATCTGAAACTCTCTGCTGCAGATAATCTGTCTGAAGGTGAATGTGACTCCATGCTTTACTTGCATCACACTCAAAGGAGAAATCTAACACTAGTTCGGGGGTGTTGGAATGAGTAGGGGCATCCTTTAGCTGTTGTGTAAATTCCATCTCAAGATGGAAAACAAAGTTGCCTGCCGATTGCCATAGCATTCCCAAACAGAGAAGGACAAAGACCAACACCACCATTTCTTCAGACTGAATGCTGCTCAAGTGGAACCATTTTGAAACTATGAATAAAAGACTAAGATCATTCACGAACTGCCTAACAGCACAGACATGGAAAGCTGTCTGGGAATAACATCCAACTACCGCAGTCAGCAAGAAACCAAGCACATTGCCTAAGCTACCAAGGCTTACTCCATGGTGAGCAGCTAAGAGGTGACCACAGATTCTCAGGAGCATACATCTCAGGAAGGGTGTCCACTAGGTGGTCCCACTGCTACCCCAAGTGCATAAATGTTTATTTGGGAAGGTGGTGTCTGTTAAGGAAGCAGTCTTTTAGCATTTGCATACTGCAATAACAGTACTGTACTGATGTGATCAGAAAACAAAATAAGCTCTAACACAATAGAACCTTTGGCATCCCTGCCCTGTCCAAGTCTCAATTAGCAGCTGAGCTTTGAAAATAATAAACAAAAAAGTCCAGCCTTTCTCACAGTTTCTTTTGTGCCAAGGACAGAAGTAGCTGTAAGGAGCGCTGTGTTTCCTGATCTCTTGGGTTTCTTTTACAGATGACAGTCTGGTATGCTTTTCCTAAGGTGACTGCTGCATTAGTGACTGGCTTACAACTAAACCTGCTTGTTTCAGCTGGAGCTTCTTCTCTGCTGGTTTACCAAACAGCAGCCAAGCTTGGTCAAGTAGAACTTAATTCTGTTATTGGTTTTTTGTTCCTCCAGCTGCATTCTAGGCCAAAAAAAGTCTGGCCTGAGACTAGTTTTGTGGCATGCCACAGGGATGATCAGGGGGCTGGAGCACCTCACATATGAAGACAGGCTGAGAAAGTTGAGGCTGTTCAGCCTGGAGAAAAGAAGGCTGTGTGGAGACCTCAGAGCAGCCTTCCAGTATCTGAAGGGGGCCTATAGGGATGTTGGGGAGGGACTCTTCATTAGGGACTGTAGTGATAGAACAAGGAGTAATGGGTTTAAACTTAAGCAGAGGAAGTTCAGGTTAGATATAAGGAAGTTCTTCACTGTGAGGGTGGTGAGGCACTGGAATGGGTTGCCCTAAGAAGTGGCAAATGCTTCATTCCTGGCAGTGCTCAAAGCCAGGTTGGAGAGAGCCTTGGGCAGCAGCACTTAGTGTGAGGTGTCCCTGCCCTGCCATGGGTGATCTTAAGGTCCTTTCCAACCCTAACTATTCTATGATTCTATGATAAGATGCTTTTTGCTGAACTAATGCATAGTTGCATGGTATAGTAGTATTTTGTTAGTGTTGCTTTATTTTTTTTAATCTTTTTAATGTCTCTAGTGGTATTTAAATCTCCCCTATAATACAAAGCCATTTGTTTGGGATGAGCACAAAAGTTCAATCTTTCACTTTAATCTGCTGCAGCATTTGCCCTTTCTAAATGCAGCTATTACATATACCCCCTTCACACCACACATACTTCGATCTTCTCACATGCACTAGTAGCAGCTAGGAATAAAAAGGGAAGTGTCAGTCTCAACATGAATGATTGGCATGACTTGTACAGATTGCTGCTGTGTGGCATCCTTCTCATCACAAGCCTAAAGACATTACTACAGGGAAAGAATAGTTCTGGGTAGCCCATGCGCAAAGTTGATCTGCATACAGGGAGGAACTTGGGTGTTTGTTGTGGTGGACCTAGCACAAATCAACAGAGAAAATAAAATGGATATCTACACTGAGCTCCCAAATTCACTACAAAAAAATGGTCTCCTGAAGGCACAGTGCCATTTGTTGTGAGTAAACCACTATGCTAGCTAAATGTGTAAATGCCATTAAACCTGCCATGCAATGTTTAACATCACTAAAATTTCAGAATACAGATGTGGTACTTTTCCTCCTCTTCTTGTGCTCTTTCTCTCGGGCATTAATTAAATAAGGCATTCACAAACATGACCCCTTTATGAATGATTGTTCTTTACATATTACAAATCTCGAGCTGTGAATGCATGGGACCTTTATATTAATTTCTTATCAGCATTTTAACAGGGATCAGCTAAGCAGCATCTAGCCAGCAATAGAGATCTGTAGGAATTTAAATACTTCTGTCCATTAGCATGCAAATGCAGAACCAAATAGAATCTTAATGCTTGAATAGTGGATTTCATTTTGTAGAAAATATGAGTCATCATAAAGAACTCTAAAATTAGGCTATGCTTCTCCTGGAGACAATCATTTGTACTTAAAAGCAAATGCCCCATATTTGTGCAAATGCGTGTGAGAAGTTCACATGGTATAAAAAGATACATCTAAATGCACCTGGAAAGCATATAAACAGTGGGAAATCCTTCAGAAATATGTAACATCTCCATCAGAATGTGGCTAGATTACAAATGCTAAAGAAAAAAACCATCATACTTCTGTAAAAAGAAAGTATATATGTAATATAGTTAGCATTTTATATTGTATACTTTTATTCTCAAATGGAATTGCCATGGTTGTGCTTTCTTTATTATTTTGCCTTCATTGGTGCTTGAGAGCACATAATTTATTTAGGAAAAAGCACACTCCTTTATGTCAGTAAATTTTGCTACAATCAGTCCTTGACCTAGATCTCCACAGTCTCAGGAATTATGTTTCTGAAGTTGATCAGAGACTCCATTTTGTAAGACAGTGAACTCTTAGAATGTGGTATCTAGTCAAAACTCTGTGAATCAAAATTGGACAAAATTCATATTGTTCTACACTCAAAAGCCATTTTTAGTCTGTTCAATAATTACTTCACAGCTGGCTTTAGTAAAATGTGTGCTGGAAAGGAGCCAGGTTCTTGCAACATTTAAATATATGTTTAGCTGGAAAATAAAACACATTATTGCAAACTAATTTTCAAACTGGTAGTCATGAGGCAGACAGACCATGATTATTAGTGCAGCAGCACAGAGCTTGAAGAAATATGCATCTCTTATTATGAGCATCAAAATAACATAATGAACTTTGAATATTAAGAAAACTCCAATAAATGCGACTGAAATCCCAGAGCTAATTTGTAGCTGTGCTTCTTTTTCAGAACTTCAGAAAAGAATATGCAATATCAAAGATATTTAAGGAAAAGAGGAAAATAAAAATATTGTTTAACAACATCTAGTCTCAATAGTTATGGAGGCAAATTACTTAGAACAATATTCTAGCACAAGGTAATAATGTCTGTTCTTTTCCCAGTTTTATCACCAAATCAGGAATGAGAGAGGTGCATAATCAGGCTCAGAGATTAGGTGCACACGAGGTTCCAAGTCAGGACAGAATCTGTTCTGGCAGCATACATGAGCTAAGATCAAAAACTAGGGTGAGTAGAAAATATTGCAGTTGAAGGGAAGGCCAGATGACATCAGAAATTGAATGCATTTCAATGCATCTGTACCTACCACATCTAGAGGTACTATTTTAGGCTAGAGACAGAAAGATGGGTAAAAGTAAGAGCATCTGAAAGAGGGAACAAATCTGGGTCTGCAAATCAGGAGCTACTTTCTGTACAGAAATGGCAGAAAACAAGCTGTGGATTCAGAGAAAGGAGAAATAAGAAAGCAAAAGTCTTGCTCTCAAAGTGTTGAGAGTTTGACATGGGTTGAACTAGTTTTTTTAGTCTACAGACACCTATACTTTCCTCAGCACCATGCCTAACAGCAAGTGAAAGAGTAAAGCATTTATATGTACTTGTGTCATGGTTCAGGAGAACATGTAAATTATATCATGTTTTTAGTTAATGTAAAAACTTGAATACAGGGGCTTCATTTTGTGGATAAGACTTAAGAAGCTGCATTGGCTCAGAGGAAAAGGGATGAATATCTTTGGTTGTGAAACTGAGACTTCTTAATTGAGAGAATCACATTCTTAACATTTGCCATCTGAAGATCACATTAGCTTGTTAGTAGTGTTTTGAAAGTTCAGGAAGTAGCTGTAGACAAATATAACAATTTTTATTTGCACTTGGACAGATGCAATGCTCACACAGAGGAAGATCCAACTGCAGAGAGTTTACTACCATGTGCAGCACCTACAGATGTATTGGGAATGCCTGCTGGTATAAACACAGATGCTATTTTGCAAAAGTTTCTAGTTAGCTGCTGAATAATTTTTTTCATTCAAGAGCTGCACCAGGTTCTAGCTACAGTATTGTGAAAGGCATTAGAACAAACATGTAACGATGTAGGATTCTTTACTCTGAAATTTTTGCCCTCCCCCCCAATTTTTTTCCATAGTGCTCTCTGCAGTAAGCTATAATGTCTTCTGTGAGATGACATGCATAGCAATAAAAAGGGATAACTGACTTCCTTTTATTTAAATGAAATTTCCTTGGAATGTTTTTTTTTGGATGTGATATGTCACAGACACGGTGGATTCAGCAGACTTTTCATGAAGAATCCTTTTTTTTGTATCATGACCCTTCTGATATCCTTCAATGTGTGAGAAAATGGGAAAAAATTGTAGAGCAAAGAAACAAAAAAAAAGAAAAAAGGTGTGGGGAGGGCAATCTAGTAACAGTTCATCAATATTTCAGCACACCTTTGATACTATATGAAGAAGTATTGCTTTGCGCTCTAATACAGCTTAAAAGCAAAAAGAAAAAACCTAAAACTTGCCATGAAACTGAATATGTATCTTTCACAGAGCTTTAGTGTTAAGTATACTTAAATAGCTCTGGCTTGTTCATCTTTCTGTGGAAAGTTAGAGGAACAGATTGCTATCAGGGAATTTAAAGAGCTTATCATATTTGGAATCAAATTACAAGTATAACTACAAAGGAAACACAGAATATCTTCTCTGAAATCAGAATCAGTTTATGAACTTGGAAAGGACACTGAGCATGAATTTTGTTCACAAGCATGTACTTTGTTCTTAATTATTGACTGCAATATGTTCAAGATTAAGGATGAAATATCTATTAAAAAGTTCAACTTTGTCAGTAGTCATTGTGAAAACAGTACAACAAACAAGAACGGTTTCAAAGGAAAATCTGGTAGTGGAAACACAATAATTAAAAATCTGCCGTAAATGATTCTACGAAATACAGTTGAACTTTCAAGGCTTCAAAATCTGAAAAAGCTATCAAGTGTTTTATTTTATATAGAAATTTGTTAGCAGCATTTAGTTTACAGCAACTTAGATCCCAGTTCTGCTAATAAGAAAGAGTGAGTAAGACCTTTACTGATCTGTGGTAGGATCTTGGTGGCACTATAGATGTACTGAATCCAGAAGAGTTAGGCCATGACAGAGAGATATTCTTATTGTAGTGGTTAGGAAGGGAATTTAAAAGCACAGTAACCTGATCTGGAAACACACAGGTAAAGATTACAGCAGCTTCAAATTCTTTACTGATAATACTTTGGAATTTTAAGTAATTATTTAATTATTTTCACATGCACTGTATTTCTAGCACAGGATAAACACTTATTAGCTTTGAGAAAATTAATATACATCTTCCAGAGGGACAGCATGGTATTTTTGTCTCATGTACATGTATTTTCTTACTTACACAACTGATTAAATTTCAATAGATAAGCACCTTAGGAACAGCCAAACACTTATTTAGTTACAAGTTTCCTTAGTCTTTTGTTCTAAAATAATACATGTTAACACAACTGAGTTTTGTAGTGTGGCTGTCTAGACTCTTCAGCCCATTTCAGGTCACTGGTTTTACTAGCATTATTTACCTTTCACTATTATTTATTCATCTCTGTCTAACCTTCTTAGTTATGCTCCTAATTTCATATAGTAGTTTTCTTGAATATTTCCCATTTTCTGCTGTACTTTTAATCTCAGCCCATTCTGGATGGCTGAGATTTTACTGACCCAGACAAACAAAATCTAACAAAAAATTACATATCTTGATGTAATTTTTGTGAAGTCAATTGAGCCAAAGTACAGAAGGATTCTTACCCAGGGCTTAGTAACACTAACTTTTCAGCACTCTGAGTCACGGTATGTTAAATAGCACTTCATAGTCTTTCTGTTTCACTTGGACTTGGCAAGATAATTTCTCCTTTCATGCTCAGAAAAAAAAAAATACTGTTCCATGTGTAATTAGATCTGTCTCACATTTATCCACATCACCTCTGCATATAGAGATACCAACTGTACTGCTTTAGAAGGGGTAAGTAGTAGCAGATCTAGGACACAAAAGAGATTATTGCAATTGTTTTAGAAAAGGACACATGAACTGAGTAGTGATTAGTTTCCTTGACAATGTAATTAGTCCTAGTATTCCTGTTCAGTCTTTCAAAGTAACTAGTTTACTCTGACTTCCAATTTTTCCAGTGTATGTTCTTGCAGATTAAACTGTATCTGAATGGAGTTCTGAATTTAGAAGCTGATTATAAGTCATTCTAATGGGACTCCTTCTGTTTGTCGTAGAATATGACTATAAATGGAAAGAGAAAGTTTCTCTACATCTATATTTTGTAAAGTAGATATTGGGTTTTTAAGTATTCATCTGACATCATAGGCATGATTTACATGTACAAGGGTTAGGTGCTTTGCTCCTAGTTTTTATCTGCCTGCCATTCCTTCAAATGTCACACATCATGGGAAGATTAAAAAGCTTTTCAGTGTTCAGATGCACTGCAATGTTTTGCAAATACTCAATACAGTTAGGGCACTTGAGGTCCTTGTACACTAATTCCAGCAAGCAACTGAAACTTCTGTGACCACTTTCACCTTGTTAGCTACAGTCTCTAACTATATTTTAGTAAATTATCATGGTCCTGCGTGGTTATATCATTAAACAATTTATAAGCAATATATGGAAGCTGAAGAAGATAGCAAACAAAATCCTAACTGAAGATACGTAATGATAACACAGTTATTTGGTTCATAATCACATGAAAAAATTAGTCATTAGTGTAAGTTCTGAAACTGTAATTGTCAGAGCTTTATCCCAAGGTAGTCCATGCCTCTTTCTAAATTTCACAAATGCTATCAAGTGGCTAGAGCACCTGCGCAAAGAATACATCTAGAAAGTAAAGTAACAACTATGTTTCCGTTCAGAAATGAGAAAATTAAGTAAACACCAAATAAACAACCAAATTTTCTAATGACCTCATAAATGGCCAAGCAAAATTTTCACATGCCAATAGGGACATCTAGTCAAATGCATGCTATGAAGAGCTAAACCTGCATGTTATTTATGTGGTAGATTAAAATGATCACTTGAGAGCCATTATGGTCTATTATGTAAATAAGCATTCAGGGACTTCCAAAAATTTTAATTATGATAGTGCAGTAGCTCTAAATTGATTTTCCATAAATGCTTTAAGAGTCATTTGTTAATAGCACCATTAAGGTGAATCTCTTAATGTCACTAACTAATGTCTTTATGTCACTAACAGATTTTAAACACACCAGAATGATAATATGTTATAAAGTATTTCTCAATGTAGTTTTGGATTCTGACACAGCACTTTAACTGGTTATTCAGTGGAAAAAAGGTGTCAGAACATCATTCTAATATCAAGTTTGAAAGACTGTTATAACATGAGCTTTAAAGGTCCAGTTGTTGCCTTGTTTCCCTGTTTCTGTAGGGGAATATGGAAACATCTTTAATTTGTTTTGTATTGAAATTTCAAGTAGTTTACTGGGGGGGCAGGGAGGTGGGAAGAGGAGAGAGGGGGGGATGTCACTGGGAGGGAAGAGACGTCTTTTGAATTTCACCTATGTCATTTTCACCTCAAAGATAATTCCCTTCAGGAATAGAGGTCTGAACTGGGGTGTTTCCCTGGAAAAGACATTGCTACAAGACAAAGCCTGGTCTGTAATGTCTTATGTAGACCAGGTGTCTTGGAAGGTGACGCAGAATGGTTCGATTTCTGGTGCACACAACGAATAAAAACTAAATTGGGCTTTCTAAATTCTCTCCAAGAAAAATGAGCAAGGATACATCACATTCACATGCTAACACTGGGTATTTCTCATTGATAGGAGGTTAAAGTGAGGCTCGAGGACATAAGATGTGGCATTCTGTAATACGGAATAAAAGGTTCCTCACCACAATTGCAGAAATGGCTGTACTGTTTGAATTCAGTCTGATTTTCCATCTCATTCCATCAGACTAAAGTAAAACTGAAATACTGACTCACTTTTTGAAATATATTGTTTGCTTATTTTCCTTCTCTTATCCCTGAAATAATTTTGAGATGATAACCCTTCTACCTCAGCTGATCATTTATGCATTATGTGAGAGCCATGATACCATTTTCAATGCAGCCAGGAGATTTTTCTATTTCTCCAAGATCGGAAGTGTTTAAATAGGGAAGAAAAACTATTTTATTGAGAGGATATATTTATTTATTATAGAACTTATAAATCTAGGGTGGATCTGATATGAAGCAATCATAACATCATAAGTTACTTTGAATTCATCTCTTCAGAAATGGGTAAGAGAGTTCCAGAAGTAGAGAAAGGATAAATACAGATATCCCAAGATTCATTAAATGGAGCAACAGGGAAGAGTTCACACAAGTTAAATCTGATTGCATCAGAGAGATACTATTTAAAATCCTTTCTGTAATGGAGGTTTATATTTTGTCCAAAGCTAATAGGTGGTTATTATCATGTTTTATGTGCTTTATTCATCTTCAAACCTAACATTTAGATCTGGATATTTTCTGAACAAGGTGGCTCTTTCTGCCTGTCATTCCCTTAAATCTTAGAGTACTAGAAAATCATTCTCCCCTTGACCATTAAGGGCTTCTTTGCAGCATAAACAGTAAATAACTTCTCTGGCTGTTTTTTCATGCTCTTATGTGCAGACAGTAAGGAGACAGAAGACATAAAAGAGCCAGCAGCTGACAGTCAGACCTCAGAAATAAACACGGTAGTCTCTGAGCTTCATATTTAGAGAAGAACTGGAAAAAGAAAGTCAAGAGGAAGGGAGCAAACGATGCACATAAGTACCCAGAAAGAAGGCTGAATCACCTGTCTATTAATGATTGCTGTAGAACAATGAAACAAGCTTTAATCTGTAAAATTTATGTTAATTTATATGGCTGTAATTTTTGCCTCATAGGATTTGGACAAAGGCTTGTACACACTGAATTTCTTTCTGAAACAACAGCAGCAACTGCAAAGTTCTCCCATTAATTACGTTTTGAAAACAAGCTGTGGCTCCACATCAGTGTTCCCACCACCTTTTTTAAAGCTCATTGACTAAAACAAATCTCCAGCAATTGTTCTGCCACATCCCCCTTAGAAAATTCTATTTTCTTTTGTCACTTTCACTCAAAGTCATTGACAACTTTAAGCAGATGCTTCAAAGTAATTAGTTTCCTACAGACTTTGAGAAAGTAGGCAGCAAAGCTGAGGAAGAAGGTCTGCATCATAGTAATGGGGAACGGTAATGCAAGGTCAGCTATGGTTTCACACAGTAGAGAATCCTCACTGGAAAGACCCATTGTCCATGGAAACACCTTTACAATTTTGCATATGTTTTTGTCATTATTTCCATGCTTTTAGAAGCCATCTCCTTCTCAATATAAAAGGCAATTGATAATTTCACAGAGGAGATGTTGAAAAAAAAAAGTGAAATAGGTAATACTGGGTATTGTGTTCTCCAACAGGAATCATACATTTCTGGATAAGGGACACAGACACTATAGAGCATTGTATAGTAATGAAGAAAGATTTTTTTTTTCTTTAGCAAATACCATGCCAAAATGATAACACTTCATGTGTTTTATCTTAAATTGCTGTAATTTAATCACACATTGCCTAAAATGCATAGCTTATCTGTCATTCATCTTTACAGCTTACATACTTTCTGAAAATAAGCAGAAACATTGCTAGAATTCTAATGACTGCTTTGCTACCTTGTGTCATGAGAACTGTAAACTGTGCTACATATTGAATCTGCTCTTTGACATTGCTTAACTGACACACTGGAGACCCTGTACTGTACTGTAATTTCTTGAATTAATGTATAAGGCTATCATTCACACCCAGGCTTCTCAAGACAAACAGCTTCCAGGAAATGCAACAGAAACTAGCCAACAAAAGCAGATGGGTAATCTGAGAATCTGAAGTGATAAAAATAATATAACAGAAAACATTAGCAGCGCATATAGATGGTTTATGCAGCTCTGTGATCTTATTACTGTTACTTTCATCTCCTGTCTGCTTTTCCCTCTTCTGTTTAAAATCACATTTGGTATGGAATTGATATATTACATTGCACCCTCCCCACAGGACATGGAAAATAAAGAAACCTCAAGTGTATAAGGAGCAAAAGTGGTTGAGAACACTGGAGCTAAATCTAAGCAGAAAGCCAGTAGCTGCAAAACCCAGCAAGCACATCCCTTCCAGCATCTGAAGAACAGAACGCAATACGTAAGATTTCTACATGAAGTGAAATTTAGAGACTTGAGAATGCAAGTGACACAATCACATCTGTGCTTGTGATAGAAACCTTGTATTCTGAGATTATGACTACCACTGACTTGGGAATACAAGTGGTACAATCACACCCTGTGATCTGTGAACACAAATCACAGGGTGTAGCAAAGAGCAGATTCCAACCATGTTTGGCACAAGGCTCTCTCTTCCTCCTGCTCAGCTTTGAACAAAATAATTAAATTCATTAGACCAGAGAGAATCCATAGTTTAGCAGTTAGGGCACTCGTCTGAGAACAGACTTCATTCCTACTATTCGCTTCAGTCAACACTGAAGTAATAACTCCATCTAGTTGGCTGTTGTCAACCAGAGCCTACACACTCTTCTGACAGGCATCCCAAATGACAATGCTAATTATAAAAGGTGAAGGGAGGCTTCTCTTCAGAATATATCAAAACACCTGGTCAAGTAGGTTCCATGTGGATACTCTTAGTGAATCACATCCTGGAAGCCAAGAAAAGATACGGAGCTGACTCAATTCAGCTAAAGGAAGCCAAAAAGCCTATCTATTTAAACTTGAGCAATACTAGGCATGCCCTGAAACAGAATTTTAGGTATAAACCAAGAATTTCTGGTGAAAATATGTATTCCTAAAGCTCTACAAACTATAAACAAAGAGAGATGAATGAATTTTTGGTTTTGTGATATAAAATTGAATGCCTACTTTCCATTTTACTTTCTTAGAACCCAAAGAGAAAAAATTAAATATTTGCTTCAGGAAAAAAATACACACAAATTTCTGCATGCTTAAAGTTCATCAGCATAGCATATGGCAAATACTAATTTTAATAAAAGCATTATTTTAAATATATTCTATTCGTTTGAACCATTCATTGTGTAAATCTTTTGGGTGAAAATGTTTTTGAGCAATTCGAAGTCCTTTTGTTAATTTTTCCTACAGTAGGTTAGCACAATATTTCATATTTACTTATAATATATAATCTCTCTCTTCATATAATACTTAGCAATCTTGTGATAACGAAGAATCTGCAATTTTATTAAAAGTGAGGTAAACACAGTAAAATTTATCTTCCTTTATATCAACAAAGGATAATTAGGAAAGAGAAAATAAAGCAATTCTGCACTATGCTATCAAATTATTGCAGTACATGTAATATCTCATCTACCCTTTATCAAAAGAGATGAGCTTTTGTTCATTTTCATCATAACAAAACAAATATGTTTCAATTAGTACTGGTATTTAGGCATTTGCTTCAGCAGTCAATTACTGTGGAATTAGAGAGAAAATATTTCAAAACTAAAGGGCTACATAATGATATCTGTGACAAAAAATGAGTAGCACACTCAAAAGTGATTTCCATATTTATATTAAATCTGAACACAGAATTTGAAGTATTAATGTCTCTTCAATTTTTCTTCCTACGTTTGTGTGCAGATGTTTTCATATCTTGAAAAACTGCTAAAGACAATAAGGAAATCAAATTTTCTTAGGAAACTGTAGTAGGAGTAGCCTTCAAGGCAAATTTTGATACAAGGTCCTGCCTAGATAATTACTGATATGATTTTCATATTGACTCACCTGCAGTGCTAGTGTAGCTAAAATCACCCTTCAGATCACTACACAGTCTAAATGCACAACAACAGCAAGAACCCTCAGACTAAAATCAAACACCAATGTTAGTCTTAATTTGACTTATAAAATAGTTTAGTGGATTTCTTTTTGTAGTTCATTATAACAAGTTTACCTCTATATCAGAAGTGCTCAGAGAGAATCAAGGATGAGAAATGAATTGGCATGCTTAAAAAAGCATATATATGTTAATGTTTGTCCTTCTATTTCTTTGGGGTCTCCTTTCTGCTTAAGGTTGAAATAAAAATGAAAAAAGGAAGAAAGGGAGTTGCACATCATATTGCTCTTTTTCATCATAGTCAATAAGCCATTGGTTTTTTTCTTCTCTTATTTGCTCTTTATCCTACTGTTGGATCCTTGGCAGTGGGACCACTTGCAAATGCCGTTACCTTTTAATTTTGAAGTGATTATAGTAATCCATTAATTATCTGCATATTTACACAAACAACAGCGGTTACCCCTTCACCATTCTATACTATTTATCTCTAGTACATTTCCTGAAGAATATTCTTACAGCTAGCAATTTAGTATTGAGCACTCTTCACCATCATCATTCATTTCATTCCTTCACTGCAGCCACATCTAGTTTTCACTTAAATGTTTAAGTTCAGATTAATCCAAGAAGGTAGGAGACAAAGAATAGGGATCAGGGAATGTCTATTCTCATGTCAGCCACTGAATAGAATAGGATTCAAGACAGTGCCAACAAGGTGGAGCAATTGGAGTCTCCATGACCTGACTAACACCATCAGACTGACAAAGAAATTCTACCTTTCAGGCCTGTTCCAAGAACTGTTCCTATGTATTTTCCAGTATCTCCCACAGCAAAATATATCACTTGCCCTCATAATAAAGGCTAGAACTGATGAAAGCACAGAGAAACCTGATTTCAGGATTCTGATTAAATTTAGGCATAAGACAGATGTTAATCTGGTCAGTCTGGTTAATACTGAGATGCTGTAGTATATACTGAAAATCAAAACCTCAGAAACATAGACTTGAGACACTTGAATTAAGAAATAAAGAATTTAGGAATTGAACTTCTATTTTCCTTTTAAGTGGAAGAGCAGCATATGTTTTTTTTTAATAAGGGTAGAAATAAGATCATTTTTGTTTTGTCTGTAATTCTTTATGCCTTTGGTGTTGCTGTGCTGAACAGAGAAATGGTGGAGATAAAAATAAAGATTGTATGTCATAATCACTGAATTCAATGATATAACTCCCTGATCTGAAGGGTTGAAACTGAAATCCGATAAGCCTCTGGGGTATCATCAATATAGGTATAATTTCCCATTGATCTAAGAGGATCAGGATGGCTGCCAAAAAAAGTGGTATATAGCACACAAATTTTTGTCAGTCTTGGATGCTCAGACAAAACTTTATGGAGAGAATTTTAGAAAACTGAAAAGGGAAAGGGAAGCTAATTGCTCCTCAAAGCATGAAAGATAGGCTGTATTCTCCAAGAATATGGTTTTACTTAAGACGACTGCATGAAAACTTCCTCTAGAAAGTGTTAGACATACTGAATACTACCCTGAAGGTGAGAAGTGGGATGTTGAACTTGCAGAGGAGTAAGTCACAGAAGAGATACCTGCAGAATTAAAATGAGAATACCAGATTAGAAGGGACCTCAAGGATCATCTGGTCCAACCTTTCTTTAGAGAAAGTATGGTCTAGACAAGATGTCCCAGTATCCTGCCCAGCTGAATCTTAAAAGCGCCCAAAGTGGGCAATCCACCACTTCTCTGTGCCCAGCCATAATCTTCCAAGGAGTAACTTCTGCCCATTACCCCACTTTTTTTCCATGTGACTCCTTGTAAAAAGGAAGTCTGTCTTTTTTGTAGTCATCCTTTAAATACTGGAATATGGTGATAAGGTCTCTCCGGAGCCCTCATTTCTCAGGGCTGAACAAACCAAGCTTTCTCAGCCTTTCCTCATCTGGCAAGCTCCCCAGTCCTTTGATCATCTTGGTAGCTCTTTTTTGGAACCCCGTCCACATCTTTTTTGAATGAAAACTGAACACAGTATTTCAACTGTGGCCTGACAAACATCAAGTAGAGTGGGATAACAACTTTTTTTATCCCTGCTCATGACACCCTTGTTGGTGTAACCCAGCATCCTGTTGGCTTTCTTTGACAGCTGCACATGGTTCATTCATATTGAGCTTGTTGCCCACCAGAACCCCTACCTCCCTTTCCACAGAGCTGCTCCCTAGATAGGTAGATCCCAGCCCTTACTGCACTCCTGGTTTATATTTTCTCAGGTGCAAGGCCTTACACTTGTTCTTGTTGAATTTCTTCAAGTTCCTTTTAGCCCAGTCTTCCAGCCTATACAGGTCTTCCTGCACAGTGGCTCTCCGTTCCAAAGTGTCCACTTTCCCAAACAGTTTGATATTGTCAACAATCTTGGTCAGGGTATACTTGATCTCACCTTCCAGATCACTTTTGAAGATAATGAATGATGTTGGGCCCAATATCAAAATCCCTTAGGGGACCCCACTAGTGACAGGTTACCAGTTTGAAAAGGAGCTATTTACCACCCACCCTCTGGGTGCACCCTGTTAGCCAGCTCCCCATCCAGTGCACAGATTACTTGTCTAGACCATAAGACATCAATCTTTCCAGGAGGAGGCTGTGGGAAACTGTTCTGAAAGCCCTGGAGACATCCAGGAAGGCAATACCCAATACCTGATCTGAACAAGTTACTTTGCCGTAGAAAGCTTGACAAATAGTTTGTCAAGCACAATTTGCCCTTAGGAAAAGACAGTATGGGTTCACAAATCTTGTGTTTCATTTGACTTGTAATAGCCTCAAGGAGGATTGGTTTCATAACTTTCCTGGGGACTGAAGTAAGACTGATGGGCCTATAATTACCTGGATTCTCCTTTGAGCCTTTCTTGTAGATGGGGGTGACATTAGCCTTCTTGCAGTCCTGTAGGATGTTCCCCAATCTAGACAACTTCTCAGGTTATGTAGAGTGGACTTGCAACATCACCAGCCATCTCTCTTAACACCCTTGGACAGATGTTGTCAGGACCCATCAATTTGTAGGGGTCAAGCTCCTGTACTCTTACTTCATTGGACAGTGGGTCTATGTTTACATCAACCTGAATTTTTGTTCCTAAGGCCTGGGAGCCAACTGTGCTGGTAAAGACAGGTGAAGAAGGTATTGAGAACCTCTGTCTTTTAGTGGGGTTTGGTGACTAATTCCCCTTTACTGCTTTACAGCAAGCCAGTATTTTCTTTCTGTTTCTGCTTGTTGTTTACATACCTGAAGGATTCTTTCTGTTAGTTTTTGACATGTCTGCCCAACTTCAGTTCAAATTGAGCTTTTGCTTTTCTAACTGCATCATGCACACCCTAGCAATGCCCTTGTAAGTTCTCAAAGGGTATTTGTCTGCCTTTTCGTCTGAAATATGCTTCTCTTCTGCTTTTTTTAACAGGCTGAGAAGATTGCAGCTAAACCAAGGGAGGGGTCCTATTTCCTGTGTTTAAAGAGGATGAACTGATTTTGTGCTTTCAGGAGAGTATTCTTGAAAATCCCCCAGCACTCAATAGCTCTTCTATCCTCGATGCAAGCTTCCCACAGAATCACTCCCAACCAGGCTTTGAGTGAGCTGAAGTTTACACCTCTAAATTCTGAAACCTTTGTCTTAATACTAACCTTCAGCATGTTCAGCCAGATATTGCGATCACTGAGACAAAGGAGGATTCTTGGTTTGTGCATAACAATTTCTTCCAACAGATGTCTGGGTAGTTGAATTCAGCCACAAGAACCATGTTCTGTTGACCTGAAACTTGCTTAGTGACACATATTGCTTTGTTGGCCTCAGCTTGGTTTGAAAAAAATAACTGAAATGTAATTAGCGAATATAAGAAACTTGGTTTGCATTAAAACCAGTTTTATCAGATCATGAGGTTAGCAAAATCATGTGTACATGTAACAATATTAATAAATTGGACATAATTTTGAAGTGGGGGCGGGAGTTGGATACAAGTCCCTGTATGAACTTTGCTTTTGCAAGAAGAGTTTACAACATTTGCTAAGCAAACTTCTTAATTCTAGTTAATATGTGGTATAGAAAAGAATGCTAGAAACAAAACTAATGGTCTGTAATAGTATTTCCTACTTCCTTCTTTAATTTTTTTTAATTTCCCAATTTTCCTTGTCTGCTACTCTGCTAAGCCCATTTCTCTCAGCTCTATTTCTCAGTTTAAATCTATTTTTATCTTATTGATGAGTCACTTGTCAGTCTGTAGTTTAACACATCCTGGATGGTCTCACATGCTTTTTATATAAAAGGAGAGGAGGACTGTGTAATTGCATCGTGACTATTCTGTTTCACTCTAAAAGGAAATTAAGGTGGTATTTATTTATAGCCTGAAATATTCTTGATTATTTTTCCCTTTCAAAATTTCCATCAGGTTCTTATGAGTGTATTTACCCAAGTCTGCTACTTTGTTTTGCCTCACTCATAGCCTGCATAAATGCTGATGTTTATTTGGTTATGCTGTTTGTCAGTTCAGCTGCAGCTGAAATCATTAAATTCTCATATAATTAAAGTGGTGCCATTCAAACAGCTAGAGTTAAGGCTGTGTCAGCAACTCCATTAAGTACCCTTAATTTAAATGGCCTGCAATAACTCAACCATAAAACATGCTTTGAACAGAAACTTGGCTTGTGAGAGGTTTCAGGCCAGGAACAACTCCCTGAAAACAACAAATCAACTTCCAGAAACAGCAAACCAAAAAAACAGAAAAAGAAAAAAACCTACATGAAAATAGCTCTCTAATAATTTCAAGAATAAATTTAGGATTTATGGAGGGCAAAGTTTACTGCCCTAAGAAAAGAGCTATGGTAAAATTGCATTACAAGTTTCCTCTTGTGCATCAGTTTGATTTACAAGATTCTGATCCTGTAAGTTAAGAGAGTTGTTTGGTCCCTGTGTAAACTCACCTCTGCTTTAAGGCTGGTAACAAGAGAGTCATTTGATGACAGTTTTGATAGTATATTAAGGGACCAATTAAAGGCACTCATAACAGCCAGCACAGGCAACTGGCTCTACCAAATGCACTTCATATGCCCTCAGTCACCAGGGGACCATTCAGGATTATGTGGGCTGAATCTGTACCATAATCTAGAGGTGAAAGGCCCTCATTCTTTAATTCATAAATAACCTGGCTTCCCAGTTGCTTGAAGCCTAATAGGGAGACAATAAAAAGGGACCTGGATTATGCAGAGGCAACACAACCATAGGAGCGTGTTAGTTCAGATGCCTTCCACATTCCCATTCCTGCCATTTTTAAAAGGTGTAACTTTTTTTTTCCTGGATTTCTCAGCTGTACCAAAGCGCACAACCAAAGCAGATCCTCTGTCACTGTATTCTGAGATAATTAGTTGAAAATGTCTTCCTAAAAATATAGCCAGCGTTCTTGATCACAGGAGCACAGGCTGACTCCAAAAAAAAAAACCCAAACCAAACCCAAAAAAAAACTCCCCCAACAAAGAACCAACCCCACTCTAACAGCTCACAGCATAATCTTTGCAGTCGATATCTCATGAAGTCCCACTTAACACTGAAAAACAAATTCCTTGTAAAGCTCTGATGATATTTAGAGAGTATAGTCTAACTTTAGTTAAGCACAGCTCAAAATCTATCTAGAAAATAGATTTATGCCAAGATTTAAAAATGGATTGAAGATTTTCCTGGTGAAGTACTCTTGCCTATACTTTTCAGCAAGTACCAGCTAACTGTCTTAGAACTTTGAACAGAAACTTACTTTGAACAGAAACTTTTGGCCTTAAAACTACTGCCCTCATTACAGTCACTAACAAAACTTTTGTCATCAGTGGGTCAGGATCTTAGTGTCTGCATCTAAGGATAAAATGAAAGGTATTTAGTCTTTATTATTTATGTCAATATTGCCTAGAGAGACAATGTGAAGGTAAAGACTGTGCTACACTTAGTCCTAATTATCAGATTATATCTATTTCTACAAATCTGTTCTCATACCAAATCTCAAGAAGATGTGATTTTTTCTGCTTCCTTACCCCTCAATTGAGCAAGCCTTCAAAATTAGTCTTATCTCATTTAAGGTTATTGCACCGTGGGGTTTTTTTTCTTCATTTTGGTTTTACTTAGTGCACCTGGATATTGGCAGTATAAGAATACTTAAGTATCAATTAGAAATATTTTTGAAGTCCCTTAAAAAAGATATTCCATAAAATGTCTATCTTCTGAAACACAGCTGCTTAAGCTGTAATTCTTGCTGGAAAAGCGTTATGCCATAAAGGAGTCCTTGAAGCAGTAACTGCAGTAAAATATAGAACCAGATCTCATTAAAATCTAAACCTCATGATATTCCTTTAGTGTATGTATACTGTGCTATCTGAGAAAAACATCCAAAGTTATTATATTTCATGAAGTGGTTTTGATCTCTAACCTTGTGCACACTTTCACATTGGTTAGCCTGTGTTTTCAGCGAATGTTTTATCTCCATCTATATTATCTAGAAAGCAATACAATCATATTTGTGATGCCATAGAAAGTGAGGAATGTTACAGTGATACCATCTACTAAATGTACAAGACAGATAAACTAGGGGTTCACTGGTTATCGATTTCTTCCTTACAGTGATCTGGTACCATAACATAGAAAGGTTTTGACATCCCTACCTAGGGTGGAAAAACCATCACAGAGGCACCACAGTCACACAGACAACAAGCTGGAACCAAAGCCAGCTCAGTTTTGCCTGTGGAGTGCACTGCTTGTGCACAGCACTGCTGTACTGAGGCTTTCATTTTTAGGCTCAGTACAGCATTTCATCTCAGCATCAAGTTGCACTGTGACTTCTGAAGAAAGTTTACAAGTCTCTAAAATTCAAGTGCCTTACACACAGACATGCCCAAAGAAAAGCATAGGTGGCTGCAGTATAGGAAAAACATTCAAGCCTCCTAGCTTTAAAATTGTGTCACCATTTTACAGTAAGTTGGCCAAGTAAATTACAAGATCTATATAAAAACTCTGTCGAAGTTCTAATTCATATTTTTCCAGTTTCCAAATTGGTCTTTTGAATGCTTTCCTATGTCAGCAACTATGACAGTAAAAGATGTGCAGCACTGAAATCACAAGATTCTTCTGTCTTGCAACAGCTCTTCTATCCTTAACAGCTTTTTGCAGTGATGTAGTTAACCAACAATTGCCTGGTTGCACTGACTGCATAGTTTTGGTGCTCACCCTAATGATATAAAGATAATGAATGTAGCTTATTAGTATGGACCGTGCCAGTTTTATTTGTTTTGCAGACCCTGGAATCACTGATTTTTTTTTTTGCCTCATGAGCAAAGGTGCTCTTCAGCTTCTTCTAGAGCTTCCTCAACCACACAGAACTCTTAAGGTTGTTTTTGATCATGTGATAACCTTGATTTCAGTATAAGTGCAAACAAAACTAGTTCTGTTTATAATCACAAGTGTCTGAATGCTTGTATAATTTCTTGAGTTCTACTTCCATTCTTCTTCAGTACTCTGTCAGGTTTTGAGACACTGGAATATACAATATGATCTCGGGACATGGGATTTCTTCCTTACCCATGCATAGAACAAAATTATCCTGGCCAAGGTGACATTAGATAATTTGTGTGAAGACTGCTTAAGATGCTGATTTAAAACCGCAAAAGCAAGCTTTGCAGTCTGATCCAGTCCACATATTCTTCCCCACAACCACCTTACTCTGTGTGAAAGGTTTTATTTGAATCCAAATTTGCTTCTCTCCCTCAGATTCTTATTTTCTGCCTTCTGCAAAAGAATCACTAGGGAACCTCTTTTACTGCTGATTTGATGCAGTAAGAGGAAGCTGAAAGTTATTGTGGCCTAGATGTGCGCCTATGCCTTAGAGACAGTCTCTATCATTGGCATCTGAGTCATTGTCAGTAATTACCCATTTCATCAGCACAGGTCTGTTTTGTTACCTTATGGAATTTTTCTAACCTTGTTTATATCAAGAGCTTTGTCTGTTGGCTTTTCTGGTGTCCTTCAGGTATTGACAAGATGTTACTTAAAATTTGTTACTTTCTGTCAGTTATTCACCTCTCACAAGAAGTTATTTATTGCATGTTAGTTTTGTGGGGGCTTTTGATCACTAGGAAGGTTGGTATAAACAGGTTCAAGTTAAGTCTTTTCCTCTGCAGTCAATGGAAGCAGGCTTGACTTCATTTGCATAGCGTCATAAATATTGTCAAATTTGACTTCAAATCCATTCTTGTAAGCAGAAATGCTTGAATATAGTTAGAGTTGACATGCATTCATTTCCACCTAAATTCTACTATGTTCCACTTGTAAGGTCAGATTATTGATACTTCCTAGAACCCTAGAAACAACACAGAATTACAGAACTACATTTCTCAGGACAACTGGAGATATTTTAGATGTAGGAAAATGAGAAATCCATAGTCAGCAATGAGGGGATACTTGTCTTAACACGCCGTCAGGAACTTAACTAGTGAAACTGCTCATGCAAACCTAGCCATGGGGTCTGCTAGCTGCTACTCAGTTCAGTTCTCTTTTTGCCAATATGAGAAAGGGCAGGATCAGTAATAGAGCTTGAGGCATTACTATTCAGGTCCTCCAACAGTTTTGAAAGTTATTCACCTGAAGCCTGTACCCATATTTATCCTCACACTTCCCATGGGATTTTAGAAGAAAAATTAAAAATAGTATCAGACCACAAGTAATAAGCTAACCTGCCAAACCCCACATAGTCAAAATAGTTATTACTCTGATTACATGCCTAAATAAAAATAACTCTGTGGCTAAAACACTCACCTCAGTACTGGATCACCAGCAACAGAAGTTCTTCATATACAAACCCCAGGGACCAGATTCTCCTGTGTGGAGGTAGACCCTAAACCCACAATCTCCCACAGCCTGAGAGAAGGCTCACTGAAAACTTTCTACCTGTATTCAAATTATTTCTCTGCCTATCCTCTGAGAGATCTCATAAAAACAAAAAAGAAGAGATGAAAAAGGAGGGGGAAGCCTTTTTATTGACTGCAGATAACTGAAGTATGCCAGGTGAGGGCTATTGCCACAACCAGGGCTGAGGAAAAGTTAAACTCCTGCACCTGAGCGAGCCTCAGTGCTGGGAAAAGAAGTCAGCAAGCTGTTGGGGAAGGACTAGTAGGTGGTTTGGGTTGCATAATGTGTACAGAATCTTCCTTAGATAAGTGTGAGAGATCTAAATAATGAGTGGCTAGAGATCAAATGGTAATCATTGTTATCTGGAAGTTTGTTCCAAAGATACTGCTTCTGGGAATTAGAGCAGATTGTACACTGAGGAGAGATGAACAGTAGTAACATGACCATCCCTCCAGGCACTTTTAAAAAATGAATTCTTCCACTTCTGTAGGATAATTAATATTATTTCATATAGTTTATGGGTTTTGTCTGTCTAGGTAGTATAAGTACACTGTACTGCTTAGGGTTCTTATTCAGAGATTTTCACAAGGAATATCAAAAATAAGGAAAAATGGATGCTCTTCTGCTAAATAGCTTTAACCAACCGATATTTATGCTTTTATAGATCCCTCTTACTTAAGAGGAATTGAAAAGTTGAAAGAGCCTATTAAGTATAAATATTCTTTAAATGGTAACACAGAGATGCTCAAGCAGTAGCAGATTTCAGAGCTTTGATGATACACAATCTTGTCATGAAAATGGCATAGAACTGAGTTTACAATCTCCTGCAGTAGGCTATTTTGATACTTGCTTATATATACTTCAGGTTTATTTCCACACTGGATTTCTCCTTTTTTTTTCCTGTAGCCACTGAGCCTTGTTAAGTCTTTCCTACAATGTCTTTTTCATGTGCGACTAACTATATAAAATGAGTAAGCCGTGTTTCAGCCTCTTGAATAAACAGAATAGTTAAGCCTGATCAGCCCAACATCACAAGTTTGTTTTATGTTTATTTTATAATCACTTAATAATTACAGGCTTCTATTCTGCATTTTCTCAGTGTTTACTTATTTTCCTGGGGCCATTCCAGAAAAACATTCTAGCAATTGATTTTCACTAGTACTATGTATAGAGGCACAAGTGCTTCCCTGCTTTCATTTGACATTTCTTAACGCTGTGAAGAATTTACTTGCCTATTTAGAAAGACATTGCAGGAAGAGTTCACATTGAGACAGCAAACTATATGATAACATGGAAGTAATTTGTGAGGAACTGCTTTGTAAGACATTCATTCTATAAAAATAGTTGTTATTTTTTAGATATATCGTATTTAATTATACTGACATACATCTGACTGGATCATGGTACTCAAACAGCAGTGGACCCTACTGCTTCCTTTCTTATTTTCCAGGATTCACGTACAAAATTTATCATAAATGTATTTATATAATTTTTCTAATCAGTGTTAAAAACAAAGATTATCACTGACAGAAGAACCTGTAGCCAATGGACTCTCTAGTAATTTTCTAACACCTGCCTGTTAGAAAGCATTTATCTCGCAGCAGATTTTGAATCCAAATATTTATTGAAGAAAACCATGAACTTTAGACTAGGGTCACGTAAGGCTATTAATGTATTCTGGAGGAGACTTTCTGTGAAACTGAAAATATCCAAGGAAGTAACATCCCTTGAAATTTACTAAAATCCTCATTTTACTGGTATTTCTCATCACATTAAATGATATTTCAAATACATTTTTTTTCAGAAAGTGCCTTTCAGAGTCCAAATGACATTTATTCTTGCTGGAGGCCAGCTACCTCTCAGTATTTTATACATGCACAACACAGAAACTGAAATACTGCAGCACTGTGTGAAATTGAAGCAGTACCAAGAGATTATCATACATACTACACTGAAAATAGGATCAAAGTTATAAATGCTGATTCAGTTATCAGGGCACCATGGGTTTGTTCTTATTTATAAAGTGACAGAGCAAATCACAAAGGCCCATAGCAATTATTAAGGGTGATGTGGTGAATTTATATGACCTGAAATTGGGCCATGCACTGCTCTAATACCCAGGGAGTATGTCAGGAAGGGGATTATGACTGAGTTACACCTCTGCCTAGTTCCACTTACCCCAAGCATGGAGCAATCTGTTTTGATCTCTATCTACAAAAGGGTGTCTTTAGCTCTATAGGGACTTGATTGTGCAGAGTTCTGTTTTAGTTGTCAGTAGTAATAGAGAAGGACCAGGAACGGAATAGGGATTCCTGGTAACTTCGCTAAAGTTTTTGCTTCAATTTCTGCTAAACCAGTGATAAAAAGTTTAACTGAGAACACATACCAAATAAAAGACTGCACTAGAGTAAGTAATGTCACGTAGAGTAAGTAACGTGGGGAATAAGGGACCCTGTCCGGGGTTTCTGATCCTCTCAGATCCTAGTGATGCACAGTGTAAGCACAGAACTGGAGAAACAACCGATGCCTTCGGAGTCCAATTAAATCAATTCATACAAAAGAATATTTGAGTACCATCTGGAAAAGTCTGAGCATGATTGTGCAGGTCTAGAGATAAAATAAAACTTCAGAGAATTACAGCTGTGTCGACAATGGTCTTCCGGCTTTCAGAATGAAGAAATTAGATCCTCTCTGAATTTAATTCCCTAACCATTCCACTCTGCTTACATGACAGTATATATTGTTTAATCTTTATGGAAAAATACATACAAACTAAACTTAATTTAGAAATAACTGTTGAATGTCAAGTCCTTAATTGGCACTTCATCCTTTTTCTGCTGTTACCTCAATTTTTAAGTAACTTGCATTGCAGTGACCCACTGAGAGACTCTAATGTTCAGTATTTCATTTACCTGAGGTGCCTGTTTGCTGCCATGAAGATTAATGCTGTCGACTTGTATAACCTTCACTTTCACCATCTTTCATCAAACTGACCTTCCCAACTTCTGTCCTCTGTATTCTACTGCTGCCAGCATCAAATATCCCTTCTCATTGTCCTACCAAGTGCCATTCACTCTGTCTCACTCCACCTGCATTTCCTCCTTCAAAGAAATCCAAACACCAACACAAACCACACCTAATTTAATACGCTTTTGTAAGGGGTTTGCCATGCAGAGGCTTTAAAAACCTCAGATGTCTTTAAGTATGAATTAAATATTTTAAATCTTGTGTGTCCTACGCTTTGACCTAGTTGAATGCATCATGACAGATCACTCCATGTGCTTGCATAATTCCATCCAGTAACTCAAGTATGAAAGAACTGTTTACCTGAGGTGTTGCCAAAGGTCAAGATACCTTGAGGGACATCCTGTTTTGCAGTTAGAGTAACTCCCAATAAAAGAATCTTCTTATTTTAAAACTGGTAATTGTAAGGCTGGAATATTTGGCCAACAACCTAGCATCTGTGGCCACATTATTAAAAAGAAAATCAAGATGATTTTGTTCCTGTCCCTTTTTCTCCACCCTCATATGTCTGATTTTCCTTTTCATTCAGGCCTGGGTGCTGTTTTTCCTGTGTTGTGTTATTACGAGACAATCACCCTATTTTCCTCAACCACATACAGACTCTCAACAATGCTGTCTTTCAGAGAAGGGTATTTCTAAAGGATTGCTTCAACTGGAATACAAATAAATAATTCCTAAAATTTAATTAAAGCCTTAACTAGTTTAAGCTCTGACAAGCAGGCAGAGTGCAGTTAATATTTTCCATTAAATCTGAAGTACTTGATATAATGTGGAGAGTTTGAGAACTACAGGACAGGCACATGTTTTATTCAGAAACCAATGAGAGTTTACTGCAGTGCCCAGTAGCTGTCAGAAAGTTGGCACAAGATGTCCCTTGTGATCCATTTTGGGATACCCAAAAGAATTAAAACATAAAGACAGATATTTTGGGGTTTTTTTAATGCTAATCAACAATTACTAGAAAATCCTGAAAAAGTAAAGGCCTGCTAAGTTTTAGTCCTCCTTCCATGTTATCCTAAGATCAGAGGTTTTGGTTTAGTGTTAATTTTTGGATATTAAAATCAACCTTCACTTACAATTTCAATTCACATTCTAGAGGCGAGGCCTTGTGCTAGCTTCAGTACAGTAGTAACACAAAACTTTCTATTGGGGAATGATTCAAAAACCAGAAACTTCATGATTTCTGCCAATCATTTTGGTTTACTCATTCCACTTTTTTTCCTCTTTATCTTCATCGTTTCATTTCACAAAGTGTTGCCTTCCAGCTCTTCAGTTTATTACCCACCATTTTACAGTTTTCATGGCTCGAGGACCAAATGAGTGCTCTCAGTGTGTAAACAGAAATACAGTCAGTGTGTATACCAAAGAGACACGGAACAAAATCCACTAGTGTCCAAGTGAACTGTGGAGGCCTCGTGAGGCAAACATCTCTTGTCCTAATACATTCAAGCAAGAAACAGGAGTAATTTAGGTGACTTTGCCTGGGAACCTGACTGTGCTTTGTATTCAATCTTCATTTTCATGGAAAATGGGAGTAAAAAATAGTGATATTTGTACTTTATACCCAATACAAAGTAAGGGCCTGTCCAGGATTTGTACCTCCCAGTCTACAAGCAATGTTTGATGCATCAGACCTCTGCTGGTTTCACCAGTACTCCTGTCTTCATAGACTTCATCCTCTGCCCCTAAGGCTTCTCCAAGATCCCAAGTTTGATACTTGTGAGATACTGTAAGACTACTGATCTGCTAAATTGATGAGGCATTTCTGATGATAAGTTTCAAGTAAGAAAACCAGCCTTTCACAATTGTGGTATCTTGTACAGTCTTATCATGACATTGGCTGAGATACAGCAAAACTCAGCCATAAAAAAGACAGTTTTAATTAGAAAAAAATCCGAAGTCTTAGCACATAAAGTTAAATATTTAATATTATGTTTGTGGAATAGACACATGGTGGCAGGCAGAGGGAACAAATTTTTGTATGCCAATTGAACAACTGAAAAGGTAGTATACGGTAATCATTCATCTTAGTCTGGATGGACCCTTTAGCCTGACCAGGGAGGCAGAGGTGGTAGGACTGGCATATGGAAAGCCGTGTTCCTGTTTTTCTGCATTTTGTCACTTTACAAATGTTTCAAGCACTCTTTTACACTAAAAATATTTGTGACCTCTGTTTTGACAGTGGTTGTGTAGACATAAAGCAGATATGGTACAGGCAAATTTAAAATTCAGTGAGAGATATTGTGAATTTTCTGAGCATTCTGTCTTCCCCTCTGCAGTAACATTTGCAGTATAGATTATAATTTCTCACGATGTTATTGTAGTTATAAAGAACTTTACCCATGCACTGCTTTAAAGTTCACTATAAACACTAGTTATTCGAAATGTTTTTCAAGTTGCCATTGGTCTTCAGTAAACAAGTACTGTTTATGTTTTCTGTTTGGATTATGTTTCCTGGAATCCCTTTTCCTATCATGGAAAAGCACACATGCATAAGGAAAAAGAATGGTAGCAACCAAGGGAAAGCAGAAAAAAATCCAACACCCAGTTTTAAAATTATTTTTATAAAGTGATTTCTTTGTGGATTTCACTGAGATGAAAGAATAGTTTTTTAGAATATGGCCCATAGGAAATTTAAAAACTAAATCAGAAAAGAGCATCCTTTGCTTCATATTAATATTCATGACTTATTTATAGTGACCATAATTACATTCACAATGTGACCTTCAGTCTGATTTTTATCAAATTTGCATTACAAAAGTGATATTCTAAAAACATGAGCTTCTGAATATGTTTCCTTTATTTAAATGCTTGAATTCCACGAATTGGGAATACAGGAGAGTCACACTTATCCAGCTACATTCTAAAAAAAATAATCTGCAGCAAATTAACACATAAGCATGAAAGTTACATTGCACTGTATAAAGGCAGCTCCTTGTTTCTAAGGTTGATGAAAGCTGGATCTTTTTGAATGTGTTATACACCTAAAAATGGGGGTAAACATCTACTGAGATTTTTTAAAAGTCCACCTTCTGTTAAACTCCCATGAATACGAAACCCAATTGGTTTAAGGCAAAGCACACAGTTATGTGCTCTCCTGATTTCAAACACCAGAAAAGTGGCTTGAGGCATATATTGCTCTCAGAGTATTGACACCCATCATGTTCCATTGAAATTCATCTGAAGCTCAGCTTAAGCATAAATAAAACTTTTTTTTACTGTGAGAACTTTCACAGGTTGCTCAGAAGGAGGAGACTCACAAAATCTGATGTTCTCCAGATGACCTTAGTCTGAGCAGGTGATTGAACTAAACAATCTCCAGAGTTCCCTTCAAACTCAACCATTCCATGACACTTGTTGGAAAAGATCATCAAAGAGGCTAGAATAAATCTCTGAGTAAGGTAAAAGCCACCCAATCAGTCTGTCTTTCAAATGACTGCTGGAAAAAAAACTCATCTGGTTTTCAGAGAAATGTCTGCAAATGCTTTAACTTGAAATAACGTGCCTCAGCTTGAGAGAATAGGCAACCGAAGCTCAGGAGTACTATTGCTATGGTACAGTACTTCAGGAAGCATTTGCTAACAAAAAAGACATCTCTATTTGCTCTTTTTAGTCCAACCACACTCACACTCTCCTTTTGTAAATATAAAAACATTAACAGAAGTAACTCTGTACTGACTAGATAATGATAATAAATGGGCAATTGCAGTTGAGTTTAGGAGGTAAAATTTAACTCAATAAAACAGCACAACATACATGTATAGGAAATAATTCTGACTAATTTCTGTTGGAGAAGGTGACAGAAGTATTTACAAGGGTCTGAGAGATCATGTAGTTTAATCAGTTTATAATCAGAGAGTATGCTGTCGATTAGAAGTGTCATTTGATAGGTTTTTAAGTACAGCTAATTAGCAGAAGGATAAATTAAGTGCAGCTGTTGATGAACCAGCCAGAATCCTTGAAAGTTATGACTTTTACTGTATCTTAATGCTATTGCAGGAAATGCAAAAGATGTTTCATCCCCTCATTTTTATTGTAAACATGATCTTCATGCTTATAGCTCTGTTGAGACAAGACTATGAGTAAAATTTTCTGCTACAGCTGTATGTAAATATTTTAAGTCTTGTTCTCATTGAAATCAATTAATATAGTATGAGACTTATAGAAATGCATTCCTGTTTGAGCTTAATGCAAACAAAGGAACATCCTAAGGGTGCTAAGGTAAATGAATGAGTTATAACATCTCTATAAAATAAATCACATGAGCATATTTCTAAAATCTGAGGGCAATGCTAGTGATTTCTTTTTTCAATCTTATTTTTAGGTGTTTCCATGAACCTTCAACGACATTTTAATGGAGGATGGAATTTCTTCTGTAGTTTAAGGTACTCAAGAGAGCTATGCATAGTCCACTTCAAAAGCCATTAGCTAGGTGCATCAGAAATCTCAGTATTTCTTTTGGCTTTGACATTGACAAAATAATAAAATATTATTATATAGGTGGGTATTTAGATTGCATTTTTATACAAGCATTATCCTGAGAAACAATATTAAAAGAACATTAAGTTACAGAGTAGAGAATTCACAATATAGGAAATGTCAGAATAAATGTTGTCCCTACAATCTTAATTTGATATTTTGTGCATGTTGTACAATGTGCGGTGTCATGCCTTGTTGACTGCGTGCTGTTCAAGCACTCTCTGAAGGGAGACTTGGAAGTTTATTCAGGTGCTCTTCTGCATTGCCATGATACCAGAGTGCTTCACATGAGAAAGTGGCTAATTCACCATGGCACCTTGTGTATGAGAACAAGGATTATATTAATTACATTATACAGATGCAGGCCCTAAGGCATAGAGGCTGCATCTATCTTCACATGTAGTGCAGAAGGTGCCTGAAGCTTGTCTGGAAGACAAATCTGCTAACTCCAGATCTGCTAACCTGCTGTAAACTCCTAGGGGCTGACCTGTATGAGTGACAGTGAAAACTCGGGGAAAGCATTTCAAATCCATATTGTGCTTCAAAGAACAGATGTTCTACAGTGTTAATCAGAAGACTGGACTAGTAATGATACTTTCTGCCTTGTCTGGTTACTTAGATGTGTTTTCTTTACCCCAAAGAGGAAGTCATGTTGCCTTTATCAAAGGACCCCAGTGCCACTTGCTACAAGGGTAAAAGGAGTTTCTGCAGGGTGCAGGGTGGAAAATCAAAAGGTGGTTGTATGCTTGTATACATTTATGAATATATACATTTATGTATGCTTTTAAGCATATATAAATGTAGTGCTTGAGCTTTTTTAAGTTTCAGTCTCTTTGAGCCTTACAACAGTCCAGTTGGAGACCAATAACAAATGGTATCCCTCAGGTACTGGTGCTGGGACCTATCTTGTTCAGCATCTTTGTCTGTGACATGGACAGTGGGATTGAGTGTGCCCTCAGCAAGTTTGCTGATGACACCAAACTATGTGGTTTGGTTGATACGCTGGAGGGAAGGAATTCCATCCAGAGGGACCTTGACACACTTGTGAGGTGGGCTGAAGCCAACCTGATGAAGTTTAACTACGGCAAGTGCAAGGTCCCACACCTGGGTTAGAGAAATCCCAGGCACAGCTACAGGTTGGGCAGAGAAGAGATTCAGAGCAGCTGTGTGGAGAAGGATTTGGGTTGTGGGTTGATGGAAAAATGAACATGAGCCTGCAGTGTGCTCTTGCAGCCCAGAAAGCCAACTGTATCCTGGGCTGCATCA
>JANRGW010026020.1:334-27077 GCA_024733675.1 Psilopsiagon aymara
CCCCAGCCCCGCTCTCTCAGCCTGGCTCCAGAGCAGAGCTGCTCCGGCCCTCGCAGCAGCTCCATGGCCTCCTCTGGACTCACTCCAACAGCTCCACGTCCCTCTGTGCTGCTGCCCCAGAGCTGGATCAGGACTGCAGGGGGGGCTCCAGGATCCGCTCCCTGAGCTGCTGCTCATACTCTGGGGTACAGCCCAGCACATACAGTGGAAATGAACTTTACTAAAGATATTGGGCGTCAGCTGATTGATCAGCCGGGGAGAGCCAGCAGTGCTGCTGTGCCATCATGCCCCTTCATGCCCTCGGACATCAGCCCATGGGCTGTGAACCTGGATCGAGCCGTGGGCTCTGTGCTGGGACCACTGGTGAACACATCCACAATTCTCCAGATTCAGATACAACAAAGACCATTTTGACCCCCACCCAAGCATAGTGCCACTTCACCAACATATCACCACAGGGCAGACTCCTTCTCTCCACCAACGATCCTGCTTTTTTATTAGCAAGTGTCTGAAATAAGTGTTTGCTCACCATGGCTTGCACAGTCAAAGCAGTTGTGCAATGGCAGGTTTGAGGAGTAGGAGAGGGTTAAACATCAAGCAGAGTGACCAGAGTGACAGCATCTGCACAAAGCCAGAAGGGAGGGATGATGGGGGAGGCTCAAACAATTCACTCAGCTTCCCCATGTCTGTGGACTCGATTTTTAACACTTCCAGTTTGGGAGTGGGTCTGGGGGATTCTCAGACCTCCCTCCATGGAGCATGTGTAGGGTGAGCCCCCCACATGGACAGTACCTTTCCTGTGCCTTTCCAAGGCCATGCTCGAACAGCGCAGAAATGCTCTGGGAACTTCCATTGCTGGTGCCCTATTTCTGGAAGGGAAGGGAGGCTCTGAGCTCAGCTGAGGGAACTGATCTTTTGCACCTTCTGGTGTATTAAAGTGCGTGTTCTGACCTTGCTTGGTTGTGATTTTCCTTTTAGTCCCATTAGAGACTGAAGTCAGATTGCTCAGTTTCATTTTAACTCACTTTGCCACTCACATAACCATTGACTGCACGTTTGCAGGTTTTTAACAGAATGAAAACCTTTTCTATTCATAAACCATATGGATTTTGTTTGCCTTTGTTTAACAAAGCTTAGATTTGAAGCTGCAGACTACCCCATGCGTTCCCACAGCATACGCAGGCAGCACATGTCCCTTGCTGACAGCTCAAGCAGATCAGATATTATTTGCCAAGAGATTATTCATCCAATATGCCTGTTATTCACAGAGTCACTTTGCTATTATTCATCAAATTCTACTGCCTACCAGAGGAGCCCCAAGCTGAGCAACTCCAGCTGCTCTCCACTGTCAAAGCAAACTAGCCCACCTCCATCAACACCCTTGGTCCAGGAAACGAGGTGTCTGAACCACTGTCTGCTTACTGGCATTTCTGGATGGCAGGTCCCAGAGGACAAAGTCTATTGAAACATCCCTGCCCCGAGCCATGTCCTCAGCTCTTTGCCACTCACCCCCGTGATGAGGAACACGGTGCTTTTGATGGGCACAAGCTCGAAAGCACTGCTGCTGTGAGTGCTATAAGCTGCCCCACATTGTGCACCATCAGCCCTGCTGCCCCCCTCAGAAGGCCCAGGTTCAGCTCTTGGTCCAACAGAAGAAGTCCCTAGTGCTGGATCCCTGGGGGACAGGCAGGAGAAGCTTTCTCAAGCTTGTCTTAGAAGTAAGCAATCACATTCCAGATGTTTCATGTCATTGCTTTCTAATATGAAGTGCTAGTAGATATTAACCCTAACTTGATTTCCTGGGTTAAAGCACTTTTCTGGCAGTGGTTATTTTATTAGCACCTTATTTTTTACATCTTGGTTCTTAGCTTTATTTCTTGATTCACTTAGGAGCACAATTGTCATGCAGTTAATGAAATAAGTAATATTTTCTCATTGCAAGAAATCTCATTAAGCTAATTGGCATGCTCCACTGGCAGATGAGTTTGATTACGCTCTATTAAATGTGTATGTTATTTATTTCTTTGCTTGCTAGGCTCTGTCTCCTCCCTCCCCATCTGAGGTTGAGGCAAGAATAAAGCAAGAATCTGTGCTCTCCTAAAAGAAGAGTCACTGCTACCCAGCATAAAGAGCAAGGTGGCCAATGTCCAATCAGGTCAATGGAAAGCTTCCTCTGCATTAGCAGGTGAGCATCTTTACTCTTGTGAGAGGCCACTGTTGCAGTCAATTAAAGCTCTCCCTACTTAATGTGAAAGACTGAAGGGACATGATTCAGTTCGCCTGCCCAGCTCCTTGCTGCCTTCCAGTTACCTTTGCTGGTGTCAGAGGCTGAAAGCAGGTTCAGCTTTTGGCAAGGTGCTCACTCCCTAAGGTGTTTGTAGTGTGAGGACATTTGGTCTGATGTCACTTCTGATGGAAGGAACTGTTTGGCCTGTCCTTCCTTGTGGGTCCATGCAGAAACCAGCATCAAATTAAGCAGAAGTATGTTGCTAACCTATGCAAACCCCTGTCTAGACACACTCATTTCTGTTTGATTATAATTCAGCTGATATCAGTTACTGACAGAGCAACATTCAATCAAGGAAAAAAAAGACCTGGATGCTGCTTCATCCATTCGCAAAGTGAAGCCAGTAAATCAATTCTGACACCACCTCACAGAGAGCTCAGGCATCCTGAAACACGACTGTGAGCTCCCAGGCTCCCCAAGGACTGTTTTGCGAAGGGGGATGTAGGACCCAGGCTGTGTTTCAGTTCATTTATTCCAATAGGTTGCAACTGTGTCAAATGCATGAGTCAAATTCAGCAGTGAGCACAGCACTACATCTAACCCAAGCACTTGTTTGAGAGACCAACTTCAGGGATTAATCCACCTCCAACATGAAACACAAACATAATTTGTTGTACCTTATCAAAGTGCTGGGTACGCTGGGGCTCTGCTTGGGATCTCGAGCCATGCTATGGGATGTGTGCTTGAGACGAAGGCTGGGTATCGTCCTTAATATCTCAGATAAAGGGAGAAAGTTCCTCAGGTCCCAGTAGGCAAGGCAGGAGGTTCAACTCTGTACCCTGATGTCTCTGTGTCCCTTGGCACATCCTGTATCATACACAGGGAAGGATCAGAGCTAATAATATAAGCAATGAATCTGAAGAGAGCCCAGAGTCTGGGGATGCTCCATGGGAAAGCACACAACCTCCCTTCCAGAGCCGTCCTAGTTTCGGTCTTCTGTGAGCCAGCTGCTTTGTAGCCTCTCAAACATAAGGAAATAAGGCAGGGCAGAAAATTGCATTTCTACTGCATCACCAGGAAATGTGTCAAAGACCTTTACATCTCTACTGTGAGAACAGCTCTAAGCTCTCTTAGACTCCACACTGAGGAAGATTACAGCTCAAATCCCTCTCTTAATGCACTCTGAGATTTTCTGTGTTTGTTTTCAGCAAAAATCCACACAGAACCTCCTGACCAGCAGCAGACCAGGACAACCTGCTTCATTCCTGCTTCTGTTTATCACCACCCCAGGGCCCCAACAAGTCCAGAGCATCCTTTGCCAGTGCTTCAAGTCATGGGATTACAGCTGACAGTTTTGCTGCTCTTCAAGGTGGAAAATGCTGCTCTTGTCTATGGAAATGGTCAGCCCATTGGCTTCAAGTGAACTCACACAACATGAGGGCTGATAACCTGTTTCCTCTTTCCCCTTCCCACCAGTCTGTCATCAGTCATAGCATACCTCTGGTCCCTGCACAGACCATGGCATGTTCAAGGTGTGTATGGGTGTTTCTGACAACCCATTTTCCAGAAAGAGATGGGTATTTGGTACAGAGCAGCTCCTCAGACAGCAGAGAATTGCTGCTTGACAGGATTCTGAACTAATTTGATATAAAGAATTTCAGTCAATAAGGAAATGAAATAACCTGATGTAGGTCAAACATTCTACCTCCAACCCAAAGGAAAACTGAGTGGCTTTTCAGAAAAATGTAACCATGTATTGCAATCACATCTCCCAGTGGAAAAGCATGACAAGGAACTCCTAAGCAGATCCTGCAGGAGGCTTCATGGACTCCAGTCAAAGAGATGTCAAAGAGAGGGCAAGCTTGTTTCTTCACACACCCGTTGGCAGCACTGTCCTGCCATGCTCTGACAAGCATTTTACTGCTGGCCATTCCTATTGGAAGTGTTGCCAACATAGAATCCCAGGTTGGTTGGGGTTGGAAGGGACCATAAAGCTCATCCCGTTCCAACTCCCTGCCATGGGCAGGGACACCTTCCACTAGAGTAGATTGCTCCAAGCCTCTGTGTCCAACCTGGCCTTGAATGCTGCCAGGGATGGGGCAGCCACAGCTTCTCTGGGCACCCTGTGCCAGCGCCTCAGCACCCTCACAGGGAAGAGCTTCTGTGTTAGTTCTAACTCGAACTTCCCATTGACAGTTTGGACCCATCGCCCCTTGTCCATCACTAGAGTCCCTGATGAAGAGTCCCTCCCCAGCAGCCCTGCAGACACTGGAATCTGCTCTGAGGTCTCCATGCAGCCGGATTTCAATCTTGCAATAAACAAATATATCAGGCTTCATGCTTTCTTACCAGGACAAAGTGGGATGACACACAGAGCACTTACTCATGTGCTGAAGAAGAGCGAGGTGTTGGTGCCCCATCGAGCCCTCTGAAGGTGCAAGGGTGAGGAACCCTTCATTCCACACTAGCAAAAATTGATGCTTACCAAGGGGCTTCATAATTAAGTTGTTCCTTAGAGCAGGTGGGGGATGCACCATGAAGCTTACTTGTGAGGCCATATGGAAGCCACATGTGATTTGCTCCCAAGCAGAACACATTCCTCCCTTTGGGTTTCATTAAAAGGTGAGTGATGTTCCTGCAGGCAATCAGAATGAAGACTAATGAGGCCTCAAGGAAGACATTACCTGCAGGGCATTTTTTGTTCTGTTTTAAGCTGAAGCTTAAAGTTTTCCACTTATCATGAGACTGGTGGATTCACAGTGATGCGTTCAAACAGTGTAGCTGGTATTGAAACACAGAGACCTGGGCAAGATGTCTCAAAGCAAAAGGATTGCTCAAGCAGGTACAGCAAGCAAAGGGCATTGGCATGCTATTCCTGGGGGCATATTAGTGTTTGCACCGTATTTCTAGTCCAGATCTGTTCGTATCTGACATTCAGCTCCTGGTTCTTGTCACACTTGCACATGCTGGAGAGAAAGGTTTGTCATGAAAAAGGGAGTTTTACTCACTGGAGTAGTGTCTTGGTTGGCTTTTGCAGGACTGGGGTCTAAGACTTCTGGTCAGGAGCTGAATGATTAAGGGTATTGGGACAATCTAGAAGCTAGAGCCTTGATTAAGACAGAGAAGCAAATCTAGACAGTGTTACAAGAGGCAGCAGCAGAACTTTGTCCTTCTAAGAGAAGTACATGCATTCCTTATTGGTCAGTGGGAAGGTTGCTATGCAAACACAACCTGTCCACATATGGAGACAGGACCTCTTCCAGACTCCTTCAGACACCCATTCCTGTTATGATGATATGGAAAAAAGAAATACCTAATTAAGGAGAAAGAGGAGACAAGGACGCAGCAGTTAGGTTAAAACACACTTGGGGAGGTCAGGGATAGATTTACCACTCCACGCTAAGGTATAAATAAGGCACTTTCCATCTTGACCATGCAACCACAAACAGTCCTTGCAGAGATATTACACCATCTACGGTTGCACTGCAAGTGCTTTGGAAAGACCTGCTGCCCAAATAAATAATCTCATCTCAGCCCCAGTTCCTCACACTTTGGGAACTTGACCACCAGCGTCCATGTGCATATTCCCGAGAATGGGTTTAAACCTTTGCTTCTACTCCATGACCGTGACTCCAGGGCTGGTGCCACCATGGAAAAAATGGAAGTACCCTCTAAAGTCACCACTGATGAAGGTCTCATTGATTTCTTCACCAGCAGTAAGCTGATGTGTAAGACCCACATTTCTGATTTCCAAGTTAAAAACTTGGACTGAGGCCTGGGATCAGTTTTTCTTGGAGAGCCCATAGAGCTGTTGCCCTTCAAACGCAAGGCTAAGCCATGAATCCTGCTATGGAGAGCTCCAGAATTAGTGGTAGATGAGCAAGTAAAATTTTTAGCTAAAATTCACTTGTAAGAGTCTAGGAAAGGCTGAGGAAGGTGTTTGTGAAGGCTGGGTGACCATATGGTTTAGATGGGGCGTGTGTGGTCTTCAGTCAAGCTCCACATTTGCTACAACCCCTCTAGAGACACAAGGGAGACCAAGGAGACAGACCTGTAACTCTGGAGATCACACCACAGTGTGTGGTATATGACACTCACAGCCTGTCTGTCTGCTGCTGAGCCACTACCATTCATCTTCCCTGGGGAGGAGAGGTGAAGCAGAACACTGATGGGCACAAATCACACACCAGGGTGGATGCCTCGAAAGCACTGACTGGGGATATACCTATTCACCAGAGAATTTATTTCTACCTAAAGTCTCTTCTGACCCAATGACTTTTGGGCACCAGAGCATCTTCTCTGTCATTTACAAATGTTTTATTGGAGCTTTGCAGAGGGTAATATTAAGGGGGGAATGCATCTCTCTTACAATGTGAGGCATTGGCATGCTTCTTGTAGTGATGCTGACCATGATGAGTCCTTGCAGTGATGAGACAGAAGCTGTGTTTACTCTGATACACACTTCATCATCATCTGCCGCTAATTAATCTACTGTTACTGTGAAGTGTTAGTGATCCTTGCCCTGCCGAAATGCTCAATCCCTCAGCTACTCTTTAGCCACTGTAAGCACAATCATATTGGCATAGTGATTAAGGATTATGAAGAGGACACATCATCATCTCTGAATAATTTAATGAATGCACACTTAACATGAATTGTAGCTGTAAAATCAGGCTGGCTGCATGTCGGGAAAGAATTCTCTGTTATCGTGTTTATAGCTTCTTTAGGGCTGTATGACAGCCCCAGGTAGGGCTGTCACAAAGGCTTAAAAATATTACCATCATTCGTGACCAAAAAAAACGTTGTTACTGCGGATTGAGTGACACCTTTCCTGTGATGGTCAGACACAGGAAAAAGAAGGAATTCACCCAAGAGCCCTGCTCACAGAGCTCCCTGCTCCTGTGATAAGGATGCAACTGGAGCCGTGGATGGGCTGATGCAAAAGAAGAGCCAAGTAGAGCCATGCAAGGTATTAATGCCTCTGCATGGCATTAATTTTACAGTTCATTGATCAAACCAAAACCAATTGCACTAATAAATAATTGTTTCCAGCCAGGCCAAAGCAAGACAAATCCAAACACATTTTTCTTTGCTAAGAGATGAAAAAAAGAGAAAAGTCTCTGTGGCTCTGCCAATATTTGTCTTTTCTGGAATGGAGCTGTACATTCAGGGTTTCCTTTGCAAATCTTGACCCTAAGTCTGTTTTTCAGACTGGATTCACTCAAGATCCCAGTGACCTCTTGCTGCCATGGACATCTATAGGCAGCAAGGTAAATCACAACCTGGAGAGATGTGTGTGGGTGCGTACCAATGGATGGAGCATCCTGTCATGCGCTGATGTCTTGTGTAGCTTGGTGACACTGGACTAGCTTCTGTTGCTTATAATCAGGTGTGAGAGGCTGCATGGTTCTGAGTTACCACTACATATGGGTGACAAGTTCTTGAAATACAACTCTGGTTATACCCCTGCATACCTCAAACTGCTCTCAAGGAGCTCGAACACTCCCTGCTACACAAGATCAGCCTCCTGACATGCCACATGGTGTCACATAGCACAAAATGAATCCAGAACTCAGATTCCAAGCAAGAGCATACCCTCATTTATGACATCCATTCATTTATGACTCATTTATGTCATTCATGACAGTTAGCTCCCAAAGCTAAATTTATATAGCTAATTTCACTCATCCCCCTTTTATGTCCTGCACAACTTTTCACACCACTCAGACAGTGGACTTTCTTTCCTGAGAGTTTCCCCAAACTGCTGATGTTTTAGATCTGCCTATTTCTAGCTTTATATACACTAAAAACTATTTTCTTCTTGTCCACCTCACCAAAGCAAAACCCCACATGCAAGGCTCATCTCCTTCCAAACCTTCTCCCCATGATGTTGTGTGGCAACGAGCGTCCGCTTCCCTCCATCCTTAGTACATCATATGAATCCCTGAAAGTGGCTGGGAAAATCAGGATCTGCTGCCAGCAGGCACTTCCCATGCATAATAAAGCTCAGGAGGGTGAGAGGCTTTTTCTGTACCCATTGTCAGAGAGGCCTCACAACTGCTTGCGTGCAGCCGGCAAGAAAGCTGACAGCTCAGTGGCTCTGGAAGCATTTGTCTTGCTTAGCAATACAGTGTTCATTGCTGGGCTGGTATGTCAGCAGTTACACATGGGGCTCTTGTTAGTGCTAGAAAGTCGCCTGCTGCAGGGATCTGCTTTGGAAGCTCTTTAAAGGCAATGCACAGCCAGCTTTCTTGCCACTAAAATGGTATTAAGATGGGAGGTCCATCCTACGCAGTAGGTGAGGACCCTCCAGTGGTGGGAGAATGATGATAATCAATATGATCATGCATCAAGCTCGTTTATTGCATCTGAGGGCTTCACTTATATATCCTTAGGGTTCATTATGCACACTAGTCAAGATATGATTGGTCACATTCAAACGATTACCAACATACAATTGGCTAAGCATAATGTTACATTTGCCAAATCCCTCCCTCTTGCGGTTTGCACCTCTGCTTTTTGCTCCCTAATAGGGGTTCTTCGGTACTTTCCCCACTGCTCAGGGTCGAGCTGCCCTTGTCAGTGATGGGCTCCTCGCTGTCACGTCACTGTCACGTCGTTGTGGTCTCCAGCCGTTGCCACTGTCCATGGTCCTGCTCAAACATCCATTCCCCAACAATACTACAAGCATAGAGGAAGCTGTCCAGCCTCTGTACTCAGCCCTAGGCAATGCCAGGGCTCTCATCAAGGAGAAGACAAACAGCTACTGTGTGTCTAGTCCTGGAGAAAAAAACAACTCTCTTGTGTCCTTGCCTGACAGCTCTGGTGCAGCCCAACCACTGCCCTGGCTTAGTTTCCCCAACAACTCCAACACTGAAATAACACTCCTGCACTGCTTTTCTCTAGAATCATAGAATGGTTTGTGTTGGAAGGGACCTTAAAGCTCATCCAGCTCCAATACCCTGCCATGGGCAGGGACACCTTGTCTCTACGTAGGATATTTACTTGCCATAGAAGTCTTAAAGCAAATGAAGACTTGAGAAGGTAAGATTCAAAAGCATTTGCCTTCTCATGTGCTTTTCCTTTGCATGACTGCCTGCTCATACTGTAGGTAGACACCATCACCAGTAGGGTTTGGATTACAATTCTCCACTTGGATTGTCATTTGGCTTACAATTCTCCACTTGAATTGTCATTTGGCTGCATGACTGTAGGTATCCTGATTATCTACTGTTTGTTATTCATGTTCAGTGTGGTGTCACTCTCTGGAAGATGGCAGAGGTTTAGCTTGCCCGGTTGGCCTGCATGGCTGGGGAATATAGCGACCATCACCATACATGGATATGCCACACTGCTCACACAGGAAAATGAATGAACTCAAGAGGCTAATCAGCCATTACCCCATGATGTCTTCTGTACACCTGCTTCAGAGCTCTCTCCGTGACACACTGCTTGCTAGCTTTACTGGGAATAAGAGTCCTGTCTTAGTCTGCTGGCCACCTGCCACAGCACTGCAAACCCATGCAGAGACACCATGCCCTGACAATCCCAGCAGGCAGCACACAAAGTGGCAGTGGGCACAATAACACCAGGTCTGTACAACTCCCCAAGAGCTGGACTTGCTTCTTCCCTGACACCTCAGTTTATTAAAGTTTCTACTCAGTAAAGGCTGAGGCAGGATGCTCTTTACTAGGCATGAACATAGGGACAGGTCTACAGTGATTGCGGTAAATGCAGTTTTGCCCTGATGTGGCTTTCAAACTGTGTTGCTGCAGCTTCCATGTCCAACCACCCACCCCTTTGGAAATAAACAAGATGAAGGGAAGATAACACCCAGCAATGTGATGAGCATGGTTTAATACCCCACGTAAAGAGCTGGTTGAACTCACTTGCATATCAGTGTCACTGAGTGTGCCTGTATGAGGAATCCTTTCTTGAAAACATTGATAATATTTAAAGACTTATTTCTTCTAATTCTTCCTTTTATTTAGGCATCAATCAGGACTGTCCAAATCCTTTAGAAAGGCAACTTATCCAGATAAACCCTTGAGAGGTGCAGTTTCAGGCTTGAGAAGCTTCTGCTTCTTCTGCCATGCCATAAGATGATAAAGGCATTTTGTGAAGTTCCTCTTCCATTACCTAAATGGAAATACCCAAAGGCCTATGAAATAGCCATAGTTCCAGCATCTAAACTGACTCTTCTGGGAAATTTGGGAGGACTGAATTTGGGGTCAGCAGGTGATCAAGAGCCACGGTAAGATGGAAACCTGTTTTTTGCGTGTAGCACACATTATGGAACCTGAGACTACAATTTTTATTTGGATTTTTTCTAAGTATTTACTGGAAAGAAAAAAAACCTTTAGAGATTCTTCCTTCACTAATAGGTTTTCAAGTGAATTAACATGAACTCAATGAGCAAAGATACTGTATTCATAAAATTTAACAGCCCTTGTAATTAAAAATACAAAAAATACCAAGAAAAGAAAAGGAAAAAGAGAATAAGAGCACCCATGTGAGTGAAAATGTTGCTCTAAATTGTTAGTCTGATTCAAGCTCTGATGACCAGCAGTTCGGCTCTGCTGATTTCAGTACACTTACTTAATGTGCACTACCTAGGAGTTTGCTCTCTTTGCCCTAAGGTGGTCCACAAAGCAGCAGAAGGATCTCAGTAATGGCCAAACAGATGCAGACTACACCCAGCTGCATCCTCTGAGCCACTCTGTCCGCCTGCACTGCTGAAGAATGCCATGATAAATACAAGCATTAGGAAAGCACAGCCACTTGAGAGCCGGGATTTTCATATGCTGCAGCTCAGGACAGCTTTGCAAAGACTGCACCTTCCCCTGCTTCTCCCCACCTTAATTTAGTGAGCAGGGACTTTTGTATCTAATATTTGTAATTACAGTATATTATTACCATTTATCAATAACTTTCCTCCATAAATCATCTTTGCTAAATCATCTTTACATCCTCCAAAGCCTGAGAAGTTATTGAGCTTCTGTGAGCCTCTGACAGGTAATTAGAGGTTGCTTTCAGATTTATTGCAATAGTAAAGAAACAATCAGATCTGCCTTCCTTGAGGATTTCATAAAGCAAGGCATATCTCAGGATAGAACTAATTCTCACAGGCCTCAGTTGCTTAGAAATTGCTGTAGCATGAAGCGATGTGGCAGTGCTGAGCTTCTGATCACACACAAACTCCTCCTGAGGTTTCCATTTCCCTGTGCAGAAGGGTGATGCTTTGGCAGAGAGTGGCACAACCTCGATGCCAATCAATATTCAGCCGAGGGTCTCAGCTCAAAACAGCTCAAAATTCATCACCACGCACCTCCAGATTCACAGGGGGACGAAAGTCCTTGTACAAGGCAAAGACATGGAATGTCTCATTTTGAAAAGCTGGAGCACTGGGCTCAAAGCCTGAGGTGTATATCCTGGAAGCCAGTTACAAATGGAATTCCCTAGGAGTCTTTATTTTTCTGTTTAATACCATTATTAACAATTCAGAGGAAACCTACCATGAGAGAGCAGTTAATATACTCAGCAGAAGAGCAACCATTCAAAAGGACCTGTATAGATCAAATGTATGGTCCAACAGGAACCTCATGAATCAGCAACAAAGGCAAAGTGTTGCACTTGGGATACCATGATCCCCTGCACCAGTATGGGCTGGGGGACCACTGGGTCATAGAGGTTCTGCCAACCAGGAGCTGGGAGTCTGGCACGCAGGAGGGTAAGAATGAGCCAGCAGTGTGCCCTGGAAGTGCTGAAAGTTCACAGCATCCTGGGCTCTGTTAATGGGAGTAGAGCTAATACAGCCAAGGGTATTTAGCCCCTTTTATTCATTATTCAGTATATCATATTGAAAATATTGTGCCCAGTTTTGAGTTCCCCAGACACAGATCAACCAGAGCAAAGGCAGCGGAGGCCTTAAGATAGTCACAAGGTTGATCTTGTATGATAAGAGGTGGAGTAACTGGCCCTGTTCAACTAGGGTAACAGAGAGCTTCAAGGGCCTGCCCGGTATCTGTGAGGATGCTACCAGTAAGAAAGGATTCAGGCTCCTTATGGAGATGTGTGTCAGGAGGAGAAAACAGAATGGTCAGAAATTTTAGGAGGGGTGGTTTTGACCAGATAAAGAAAACATGCTTCCCCTTTAAGCACTGGAGCTGCTCTAAGGTCTCCCCTTCAGGAGCATTCTCTTCTCCAGGCTGACCCAGCCCAGCTCTCAGCCTGGCTCCAGAGCAGAGCTGCTCCAGCCCTCACTGCATCTCCATGTCCTCCTCTGAGCTTGTTCCAACAGCTCCACATCCCTCTGGTGTTGCTGTCCCAATGCTGGATCAGGACTGCAGTGGGGGGGTCTTATGAGAGCAGAGCAGTGGGATCCCTTCACTGTACGAAACGACGACAAATACTTTGCCATGTCCCATTTCCATCCTACTGGAGGAGAGCAAAGCAGTGTGTGGTGTGTGACGCCCTGTGACTATTCCCACTCCACTCTTGTCACCTCCACTCATCCACAAACACACTTGAGAGGCAGCAAATCTCTCACCTCCACCCCAGCTGTGGAAGAGCTGAAGGCAGAGGCTGGTGGAGAGCAAGGCTGGCTACAGAGCCATAGAGACACCAGCTCTGAATGTCAACATGTGGCTGTCACCAGCTACACTCTGCACATGTCTACACTTGGCATGCTGGATATGCTCACAGCTCACTTACCCCACAGTCCCTGCATCCCTGGAGCTTCTGCAAACCCATCTGCACCATCTTTACTCCTCAGCAACTTCACCTGTGACTTTGGAGCTGTGATTTGGACATCAGACTCTACCAACGCTGCTACTTGAAGACAGCGCAATATCCACAATGGCTGATGGCAGAGGGGGAGCATATAGAGGCTCTGTACAGACTTTCGTAGAATCACAGAATGGTTTGGGTTGGAAAGGACCTGAAGATCATGCAGTTCCAATCCCCTGCCATGGGCAAGGACTCCTCATCCTAGATCACGATGCACAAGGTTCTGTCCAACCTATCATGAGCAGAGCCAGACACAACTATTTTGGTAGCATGAGTTTCCATCACAGACTTACTCTTTTGTCAAAGTGGAAATATTAGCGGTGACATCTCCATTCCCATGGCTTTTGACAGGAAAAGGAAGAAATCATTTATTATTTTTTTATTTCAATACTGTCAAAACATTCCCTTTCTTATTTTTTTGAGGCATTCTGATGGAATGTGGGTTTCCACCACCAGCATCACCCCATATCTGAATGCTGTCAAAAGGAAATGTTTGCATCTTGATGAAGGAACAAGTTTCAATTAGAACTGGTGGGAATATTTTACAGAACACATCTTAATGAAAATATACTGCTTTGTTGAAAGCTTGAATATTCTGTGGGCATGGAGAGGTTTTAGCATAGTTTTGGCAGAGGATTTCTGAGTTTCAAGGTTGTCTTAACAGAGAAACTCTTCCTGAAAATCCCTCTTTTCACTTTGTAAATGAATCACCAGGTAATTTGGATCAGCAAGAAGACAGAATCATAGAATCAGAGAATGGTTTGGATTAGAAGGAAGATTAAAGCTCATTCAGCTCCAACTCCCTGCCTCGGGCAGGGGCACCTTCCACTGGAGCAGCTGCTCCAAGCCCCAGTGTCCAACCTGGCCTTGAACACTGCCAGGGATGGGGCAGCTACAGCTTCTCTGGGCACCCTGTGCCAGTGCCTCAGCACCCTCACAGGGAACAATTTCTTCCTTATATCCAACCTAAAGGTTTGGAACTTTTTCTTTTACTTTCATTATCATGTAATGTTCCATGTTTGAAACATGGAACATTATCACAGAGCATTGCTACCCACTGGCTAGTTTTAGTTTCCTTGCTATTGAAACAAAGCAATCTGTCTGCTTTTCTCAGTTCAATCTGTTCTTTCAAGGCCAGAAGACAGAATGAGCAATGCCACCATGCTGTTCAGCTGGTCCTGATGTGTTGCTGTCCTTGGAGAATGAAGAGCATGCTGAAGGGCCAGCACACTGGTCCGGGATTTCCATCATTCCCAGATTTGGTTTGGTGTGTTACCGGTTGGGAGGATGCTGCTTCCATTCTCTGAACTGTGGGTTCCTGCCTGTAAAATACCACAGCATGGAAAGGAGGAACAGTTTGTCTGCTGAGTGCAACACAGGCCCTTGGAAGGAGTAGACTGACTCAGCTCATCTTCAGGGAAGCAGCTTAATGGGAACAGCCACAACACAAAGATCCACTGGGATTCATTCCATAAAACCAGCAATACAGACCAGACTTATCAGCACTCCGAGGAGACTGGGAAGCATGAGTCACATTCCCCAAACCATGCAACCAGAACATCAGTCTTTCATGCTTCTGAAAATGTTAACACTGCTCTGATGGTTTTCTAGCCCAGCTTCAAACATAGGGGCCACAAGGAAGTAGCTGTTGTGGGCATGTATACAGGATGCTGCCCAGTTTCCCTGTTGTATTTAGCCACAAATAACTGTGTTAAAGTCTATAATTAATAGAATCAGAGCATGATCATAGAATCCCAGACTGGTTTGGATTGAAGGGACCTTAAAGCTCCTCCAGCTCCAACCCCTACCACGGGCAGGGACACCTTCCACTGGAGCAGTTGCTCCAAGCCCCTGTGTCCAACCTGGCCTTGAGCACTGCAGGGATGGGGCAGTCACAGCTTCTCTGGGCACCCTGTGCCAGCGCTCAGCACCCTCACAGGGAAGAGCTTCTGCCTAAGAGCTCATCTCAATCTCCCCTCGGGCAGGTTAAAGCCATTCTCCTTGTCCTGTCCCTACAGGCCCTTGTCCAAAGCCCCTTTCCAGCTTTCCTGGAGACCCTTTAGGAGGCTAAGTGAAGTGAAATGGGTGAGGGGGGAAAAAGAATTTCACTGAGGTTTGGAAGGCTTCTATGAGATCATTGCATGTCAGGATGGCATCAGCAAACACTGGAGAGAGATGGAGAAATGGGGCCCTTAGCCAAGCTCCTGCAACTCTAAGGTATTTGTAGCCCTTAATAAAGATTAATGAATCAAATCTCACTTTCACAAATAGTCTCTCGTCATTCTAATTGCCCTGCATGATTTTGATTAACTTCAGCAGCATAGAAGCTATCCATAATTTACAAAACATGAATCACTGTCCCAGCAGTCCTCCTATAATTGACCAGGAGAGGCTGAATCACACCTTAAGACAACTACATATGTATGTCTACATCTGGAGATCTATATTAGAAGTGTGCAAAACTCCCATTAGTGTTAAATTTAGTTTAGGTAGCAGAGTACAGGAACCCAGTGTTGTTTGGGAGGGTATGTGAGATACCTGGGGACTTATGAGTACCCATCTGGAGCTGGGCTGGGGACTGATGGGGGATAGCTCCATCACATGCCCTGCGGCCTTCAGTGCTGACAAAGCTTCTCACCTGCAAAACCTGCTCTTTGGGGTCAATTTCAAGAGCAAAGCATGAATAAATGCCAGGTGGGCTTACAGCATTTTTAATCAGCTTCTTTTGGTGAGAGCAATTCAGGCATGGCTTTCAAGAACAGGGAATGATGTTTTCTTTTAGCATGACAGTCCTTAAACAACAAGCCCAGTCATCACTTTGGGGGTGGCAAGACACTGGAAGTTATGTTGTGCTGTATAGAAGAAATAAAGCTGTAAAGGGGGTGTAAATAGATGTTTATTACTGTGGTGCCCACATACTGATGGAACTGCTGTCACCCTTCCTTTCTGCTTGTGACTGGTTTGCTACACACCTGCTTCTGTCACCACTGAAGTCCGGTTCTTCTAGGATCTCCCTCAGCTCTGGACTGCATTAGCTCTCAGTTGCATCTCCCCATGCACACAGCCAGACCCTGTAAGGACTCTCCAGCACAGTCTCTCCTTGCTGCTGAAGTGAGCCTGGCTGGGCAGGTTAGGATCAGTGAGGCACCCCTCCAGGACCACTGTTCCCAGCAAAGTCTACTGCAATGTAAACGTGTATTTCAAGAGGGAAGATGCTTAAGAATAAGGAAATTTGTTCGGATGAAATTAAAAGGAACAGCTCAAGGGTAAGAAATATCTACTGGTGGCAGGAAAATTGTTAAAGACAATGTGTAGAAGTCTCAGAGGAAACTTAACAGGTAGGCCAAAACCAGCAAAATAGATCATTGTGGTTTTCATAGACCATGAAGGAGTGAAGCTCTGGCAGAAGCCAACAAGAGACTGTGTGTAGCAACTTGCTAAAGGCATCCTAAACTGCTAATAAATCCCATTAAAATTCATGAAGAACAGAACATCAGCCAGAAAACCAATCATCGCCAAAGTGGCTTGGAAGTGAAGGGCACAACACTAAAGCTAAATGAAGGTGTTCAGGGATTTGATCACCCATCTTGATGGTGAATGAAATAGAGGAACTCTCTCAAACCTACGAGTCAGTAGAAGATGCTTTTGAACAACTCAGGGGCAAGCAGGCGCAATGATAACAAAGAATAGAACTAGGAAAGAAGCAATAAACATGACACAATGGTGAAAAGCTTCAATGCGGAGAAATCCACTGGAGAATTCTGGAGGAATCAATGAATAATCGAATAAGGGCTGGACTTTCAAGCAACTTTTAACAAGCTGCCTCACTAAAACAATGGGATAAGAGGAAAATCCCTTGCATGGACTAAAAACTCATTAGAAGAGGAAGCAATGGGCTGGAATAAATGAAAGGCGGTCCCAGAGCTCTGAGCAGCGACTTAGACTCTTCAGCATATTCATAACGGATCTGGAGAAGGGACTGCATAATAAAGGTTCGTAGTCTGCAGATACTTTATTATTCAGGGGAGTAGGAAAGAAAATGTATCGAAAGTAGTTCTAGAAGAACCTGCTTGTGCTGAATGTGCAATACAGCAGCATGTGTAGCTCAAATAGCTACACAGAAAGTCATGTACTGGGGAAAAAGAGGCTTAACTTCGCACATGCAGTGATGCCTTTGCCCTACCTCCCAGCACTGAGATAAGACAGCTTGGCATCAAGTTGAGCAGCTCAGGGCTCTACAGTGGGCCAAAAAAGCTGAACGTGAAGGATTACACATGAAGGAAGAGAGAAAGAAAACAAAAATACTCTTCTGCCACTACATAAATCCAGAGTACTTCACATTGTGATTGCCTGGGCATGGAAGGCATGGCAGAACTAGAAATGGCTCAGAAAAGGATGAGCAGAAGTGGTCCATATTAGTAGTTTAGGTCAATCAGACCAAGATTAAACTCTTAAAACCAAAACCAGAGTAAGACTAACATCCTAAGTGATGAGATGACTGCGAGTGAATATGACAGGTTAATAAAATGAGGAAGCTTATAGAGAAGTTCAATAGAAAAGAATCATTGTGTGTTTCTCAACCTACAACAGTGTGTTACCTTTAAATTAAATAGTTGGGGAGCAGGTCCAAAGCAGTCAAGAAACTGTGATTCTTCACCTAATGTGCAATTAACTGTGGAACTCCATGCTGCATGATGTCATTGATGTTAACATATCATCACCTAAATATTTAACCTATATGAACATGAGCTTATCAGTCCAGAGGGGGCATGCCAGCCAAGGCTTATACCTTGCTCTGAGCTGCCCAAGGAACCACAGATGCCTCTGAAAACCAGACACATATGTCGTAAGAAGGCTCCAGACCCTAAAGTAGTTGTGAGGCACAGGGTCCAGTGTGGATGCTCAAGAGATGCCCATATGCAGCACCTAGCAGAAGCTGCCTGGCCTCTGCACCTCTTTGTTCAGCTGGTGAACTTCTGATGAAGGGCTCAGAGTTGGTTTTTTGGTTAACACAAAGCTCCTACTATGGAAATGGATTCTTCCTGGGTTGTTCCTTGTATGTGTTTGGAAAAACAGGTGATCTGCTAGAAACAGACCACAGCATCTCTGACTGAGTGCAGGGAAGGTCTGATTCAGCAGGGATACTCTTAAATTAGTGGGCATTGAAACCAGTTCAATACTCCATCTATCTCAGTTATCTGCTAAGGCTCTTTTCTGCTTAACAGGGCATTTGCTCATTTTAGGAAGAAAAGGATTGAATTTCTGCTGTGGTGTGTTGGTTCTCCTGGAGGAATGCCATGCTTCAGGGAGAAATCACATTTCCATTTCGTTGGGCAAGGCAACTCTTTGGATATGACCATCATCTTGTTACTCCAACACAGCATGTTCAGGGGGAATGCCAAGTGCTCTCGGGGACTCACAGCAATGTAATAGCAATGTAATCTTGAGGCACACTGGGCAGCCCAATGCACTGGTATCTACATTGTGCTATTTCACCTGTCAAAGAGGAGTCAAAGATCCCATGCTGATTTTGTGAGCAGTGGCATCTTGCCATGAAACAGCATCAAAAAGCAGGATGAGATCTGGAAACTGTCCTGACCGAGTCAGTCTAGAAATAAGGTTGAATGAGGCTAATTAAACAGCCAAAGTCCTAGCTTAGGCAGGCAATAAATCACCTGTTACTTGAAATCCTTTAGAAACAAGGTGGTCAATGCCCTAAGATGGTTTCCTTGCCCAGCTTCAAACATAGGGGCCACAAGGACAATGAAATGAAGTCTGGAGTGCAATCATCTCTGTACTTCCAGGTCTGTTTTCCCAATTGACACTGCACTACCAGGAGGCAACTGTTTCCTATCAGTGCCTCAATCAAAAGAATAACTGAGGACTATAATCCCAGGAAGAGCTGCACAACAGACATGTAGCAAAGCAATGAGCTAGTGCATCTCACCTACTGGCTGATAAAGCACGTCTTGGAAGAATGGGGATGGGCCCCCACCCTTTGCCTGCAAGGTAACAAGGGAGCATTGCTGTGGATCTGAACTCCTTCAATAACTACACTTTTTGCATCATTTTGTTTCCAAAATTCCACATTAGCTCCCAAGGCAGCACTCTGGCTTGGAGTAATGAGGTGTCTGCGTATGGAAGCAGGGCAAAAGAGCAGAAAGGGTACTTCCCCTCCCTTTAGAGCAGCAGTGATGCTGACTGTACTGCTCTCAACCATATCTGGCACTTCTGTTTCAGGAGGGAGGCTGAAAACACTGAAGGCATGGATAAAGAGGCATAAAAGGATGTGACTACTGAGGAAAAAGTGCTAGAGTAATGTAAAGTGCTCAATCTGTCTCTCTTTTAGAAAACAGATTGAAAGCTGTCTTGATGAAGGGTAAAGTTAGTTTATGGAGAGAAAACGAGAGTTCTAATGGGCTTTTTTGTCTTGAAATGAAAGACAAAACCTGAATGAATTCCTGTCAGCTAGAGTGAGGCATGTTTAAACTGGAAGCCAGGCACAGAGCCTCAGCAGCAAGAGACTTGGCATTCAACAAACTACAGAGTGAGATACTGCCTTTGCTGATAACATCAAATCACAGTGCCTTCTGGAAGATTATGCCTCTGTGGGTAACTGGTAGCCATGGGTCTGGGATTAAGATTGGTCCTGACTATCAGTGTGGGGTACAGGGCAGGAAAGGTAGCAGTCCTCCTGGTCCCGTTGGTGCTCCAGGGCAGGAGCTGAGCCCCTGAGGGCCTTTGTCCTCAGGATGGATTTCAGCAGCACGTAGACCTCCATCTTCATCAGGTTAGAGGTTCCCAGGGCTGCAGAGCCCCTTCAGTCCCAGCTCTGGCACTGCACAGCAGGATTTCCCACGCAGGGGCTGTCCTGTCACTGAGGGTTTTTCCACTCTTCTGGTGGGAAGACACAGGCTATCCCACAGGATGAAATAAGGCCTAAGGATAAGAGCACTGTGCTGTGAGCAGGCATCCTGGGTCTGGTTTTGGCTGCTAAGGGATTTGCTACCTGCCAGCAGGGCTAGCAGCTCTGACACCATCTCTGTCCTGAATCCACCTGTACTCCTGGTGCATGCTGTGCCTCAGGCTCCGTGTTAGGGCCATGGGCCAGAACTATCCCTTACCTTTGGTCACCAAGTGCTCATTCATTCAGCATGTGCTCTTACCAGTTGATTAATAAAGCTTTTTTTGGGGCAGGAATTCACCCAGCCCCTGTCCCCAGCTGTTCCACTGCCCCTCTGCTTGCTGGCTCCATGACAGCCTGCCCAGCGGATGCTCACTGCTTGCTTCACTAATGCACCATCTGCTCCTCCCATTGCTTCGCTCCAGCTTCCCATGTACCAGGGCATTGCTCCTTTCCTTTATCTGGCCAGACAGTTACCCATCCCAGGGAGTGCTGGAGACGAGAAACACTGATAGCAGCCACAGAGGAGCTACTGACTCCTTCAAAAGGTAGAGGTCCATGAGGAAGATCTTGTGAGGGAGTTTTGAACAAGCCAGAACCTAATTGTGGAATAAACTAAATTAACTGACTTGAATGGGATGAAGGGCTCCTGCACAGGGAGGTGGAGTGTCCCTTTGCCATGTCTGGGAACAGGATAAGCAGAAAGGGAGTTTCAGGCTGAAGGTGAAGACACTCCGTTGCTAAGGCTGGGCTGTGTGAGAAATGGTAGCTATGTGCCTGTCACTAGAGACTGCCAGGCCAAGCTAGACAAGCATCCAGCACGAGTGGCCCTGGGAGAGCTGATCTCATTCTGCCCTTATGACCTGCAGCACTTTCCAACTGGCAATTACTGATGCCCATCAGGCAGCCCCTGTGCAGAGCAGCACGGATGGTGATGGCTGTCACCAGCTACGGCACTGAAGAACACACTGCCAAACCTCAAAACAAAGCAAAGCCTTTAGCTGAAGCACCTAGTCCCCAGTGAGCAGCAGCAGCGGGGAGAGAGATCTGTAATTTGGCATAAAGCTCCTGCAATGGCTTCCATTGCCTGAATGTCTGGTTCACTGAAACAATCAACCAAACCCCGGGGTGGTCTCTGCTGGGGATCTGTTTGGTTGCTGAATCAGCAGAGGTGAACCAGGTCAGAACAACACGACCCAGCACTAGCAAAGTGCATCATAAAAACTTCATCAACAGACATCTGTGCCGATGTGAGACCTCTCCCACAACCCCTGCAGCACAGCAGGTCCTCGCTGAGCACAGGGGCAGGCGGTGTCCAGCCCGCACTCCCAGCTCCTGCAGGTACCTTGCCTGAGTGAGGCCATTGCAGGACCCCTGGGTTCTCATTCTTGTTCTGCAAGGATCCCTCCATGTAGCCCTGGCAATTTTGTCCCCATGGGGTCAGAGCTGAAGTCCCAACAGCCCTGGGCTGGGGTTCATGCCAAACAAGAGTTAAGAACAGTCATCACTTGTGCTTGCTAGGGATGGGGAGCCATCCTTCCATCCTGCAGCAAGACCATGTGCAGTAATGATTCCCCAGCTAGTTCAGGGCATGTTCTACATAATGAAGTCAAGATGCTGGGGTGCTCGGCATGCACATGCACACAGAGTTTCATTAGCTATTGGGCAGAAAATGGCAACATGCCCTCACAAATACAAAACTTGGAACCGTAAGCACACGAGACTATCTTTCAGTTCCACATTAAGTAATCACCAGATGTTTGGATCATGCTTCCTTGCTGTTCATAGCAAAAAGGATGCATCACCCCCTGCTTTCAACAGCTTCTGGCCCTTGAGATCTCCCTGGGACCATAGGAAAATCTCCTTTCTGGACCCAGCAGTACCAGCAGTTCTTGCCTGAGCACAGTTGTTCCCCTGGGGTTCCCATTGCAAGAGGTGTGCTGGTCAGGGCCCTGAATGAGCCCTCGTCTCCCCTTCCAGGGCTCTGCCTGCCTCCCTTGAGGTCAGCTGTGACTTCTGTATGAACATGGACCACTCTGATGGGAAAAGAGCTGGAAAATCTCCCCCATTGGCTGCTCCCCACTTTGGGAGCTGCATTTAAGCTCAGTCCCTTTGCCTGGAGCTACATTTCTGGATACTCCCATGATGCTGAACTTGGTTTCCAGGCTTTACTCTGGACCCGCTTGACCAGCGTGGGGTTATCTGGCAAACACTGTGCTCTTGGCTGAGCCCTGGCACTGCCACCAGCTCTGCTGTTTGCCTGGTGTGGGCACTGGTGAAGACACCATCCTGCCGGCCCCAGCATCTCTTCCCCCTGAGCAGCATCTGTCTCCAACGTTACTGAGGGTGCCTGCTCTGCTCACAGATGGCAGGAGGGAGGAAGAGGAGGCTGTTGCTTGCTCTCAGCTGGCAGGGTGGGAGGAGGGGAGGATGTAGCTTCTCCACATCCTCGTCCCAGGGTGTAAGTTACCCCCATTCAGGCAGCTTCAAGGGAGGCTGGGAGGAGAAGTGCCTCCTCCACCTGCCCAGGGGCACCTCGCAGCCATCATAGTGGGTGTCCTTTGCGGATGGACCGTGTGCCGCGTGGTCCTTGCCAGCAGTTTGGAAGCACAGATTCCCCGTGGGAAAGCCTCCTGCTTGCCGAATGCAGCAGGGTGGTGGGGACAAACGGGTACACCCACAGCAGCACACAGCCTGACACAGCTCCGTGCTGCGCTTGTTTGTGAGGGGTGGCTTCACAGGCATCTTTGACTCTTTCAATTCAGCCTCCCTCGCACATAATAACAAATAGCAGGAGGCTGAGGTAAACATTAACTTGGTTACAGTATTGATGGCCATTACTTACGGCAGCTCTGTGGAGCCACAAGGAGACAGCCTGTGTGACAGATGCACAGCACTTCCCACTGTGCTTTGTCAATAGTAAACTTACTTTTGAAGGATGTGTTTTTTCCTGCAGGAGAGCAAATGCTTTACATTCATTTCAATGCACGTTAACCTTTGGTGGCCCCTGCCCACAATGCACACAGGAGGCTGCAGCTGGCAGTGCTGTCCTGTTCCTGCAATGAGGCTGCAGTAATTAGCCCACAGTTACCTCCCTGCCCTACTTGGGAAGTGACATTTATTCCTTGAGCCTCTTCGGCTGCTCTAATTAATTTTCTCACTGCTCACAGGAGCCTATGCTCTGTGCAGTGGCTGCTGGCTTCTATTGTTGGGGGAGCCTTTGCTACCCGCTGAGTGCTTCCCATGCAGCAACCCTTTATCCACACGATAATAGATGTGCTATTAATTGGCCAGCATCCCTCTGCCCCTTCCAGAATATACTTCTTCACCAACTGCAAAGCTTGAAGCCATGGTGGGTGTTAGTGTACAACTGATGAGCAATGGGAGTTTCTCCAGGATGCTGCTTGACATTGACCGATACTGCTGGCTAACAAGCAGCAGCCACTGCACACAGGATTCTTTCTTACCCTTCCCTATCTGCCAGAGGAACGCCTAGAAATTGCCAGTCATCAATACTTCTAATTGCTGAATGAATCAGAGCAAAGCAGCCGTGACCACTTTGCTGCTACACATCTCAGGAGGAAGGAGAACTTGGGGGCTGACAAGAAAAATCCCATGTAGTACAGGGCAGACCCTGGAGAGGATCCCAGACCTTCAGAAGTTGAATCAAGTGATTCATCCAGGAGCATGTGCTGCCTGCCTTTAAAGCTTTCTGCAGTGCTTTAGTGCTGTTATCATGTCCTGAAGATAAAAAGCAGGGAAACCAAATTTCCAGTGAAGAAAAATGAATGCTCCTTCTCTAAGAGAGCCTGAGCTCACTGCATCAAAGCCATCAGGACTTATTTTCCTGTCTGTGAATGAAGTCTCTGCCATGTACACCTGGCCCACTATCCAGCTGTCTCGAAGGTGTGCTGGTTTACATTTTATAGCTGGTTGGAGGTATTTTATGGGGAGGGAGAGGAAATTTCCCACAAACCCCAAGCAATGTGTAAATGAAAAAATCCATTAAATCATCTGTAAAGCAGGAGGGAAATGTGCAGCCAGCGCTCTTGCAAATCTACAGCGCTGTCATGCCCCACTACAGTGAACTTGTTGTGTCTTCACTTCAGTAATTGCTATGCCTTTGTTTTGTGGGCTGCATCTTTAAATTCAACTGCCTTTCTGAGCAATCCCTGCGTTTTCAGCTGCCTTGTGCTCAAAATGCAGGTAAAGCCAAGGAGGAGCTAGCCCCACACAAAGTTACCTGCCAGACAGCAGAGCCCTACCTGGTGGTGAGCTGTGCAATCAGCTTAGATACCTTCTAAGGAGGGAAGAAAGCATGCACTGGAGCAGGAGCAGGGATCATCTCCTTCAGCACAGACTCCTTGAGCAAGAGGAGCCCCAGTGGGGCCAAGCCAGTCACCTTGCCCATGGACACCAACCAGTGTGCAGAGATCATCTCTGTCTTTAGGATTTGAGGGCAAATCCATGAAACAAATAAGTACTTAGAATAGGGTATAGAAAAGATTTAGTCATCCAAATCTGAACATCATAGAATCAGAGAGTAGTTTAGGCTGGAAGGGACCTTAAAGCCCATCCAGTTCCAATCCCCTGCCACAGCCAGGAACACCTTCTGAGAAGAGTCTGCAGTCTCTTTCCCACATCTAGAGTGTTGCTGCTTAACTCTTTCCAAGGACAAAACCTTCCACATTTTGCTGTCATGCGCACTGAGGCATTGCGGTCTCCCTGCTTTCTTTCACCACCTCCGCTTTGGGATGGTGTTTGGAAGTGTCAGGAGCAGCATCATATCAAGAGCTACATCTGAATGTCAAGGATGGACAGCAGGACCTCCCCTATGAGAAACCCCTTCAAGAAAAGGGATGCAATGGAAGCTGAAAGCTCCTTACAGCCACTCCTGTCCCTACTTTTCATTCACCATCTCCAGACTCTCCTGCAAACCAGCTCATTCCAGCAAGACCCATCCACCACAAGCAGCAGATCCTCATGCAGAGCTGGAGCAGGGTCCAATTTACCTGGCAGTGAGAAGCTTAAGGTGCCCAGGCCATGGCAGGGATGTGGGTTTCTCCCTTCACATGCTCCTGCAGTGAGAAGGAGATGGGCAAACTCCATTGTGCTGACTCCCGCACCACCAGGCCAGCCTGCAGCCTTTCTTCTTACTGCTGATGCTGCTTCCTATGGAAACAATTAAGTGCTAATAAGCTCCATTTATAATAGTAAGAAATGGTTTGGTGGAATAATTGTCACTAAATGCCATTCATGCTTTGTTGCTTTTCCTGCATGTTGCTAATTATTCTGCATCTGAAATAGCACCCAGAGAAACCACTGAATGCCAGTGAATAGGGTTCTCAGCACTCAAAGAGGCTGAGGCAGGGTATGATTAGAAATATCAAGGCCCTAATCCACTAGACAATGCCTTCCTTACTGTATGTGTTTCTACAAAATCACAGCCTTTGCACAAGCAGCATCCTCCACTGAACCTCAGGGTCCCAGTGACAACCTGTGAGCAAACCCCTGTCAAAGGAGCAATGATAGAAGACCTTACGTGAACAAAGACCTGCTCCACCAAATGCTAGAGCAGAGGAGAGCAAATGAGGAGGGCAGGGCTGTCTGGTTTAGGGTCTCGCTGGAAGGTACCACATGGCTCAGATCCCTTAATCCTGCAGAGGTTCATGGTGAAGAGTCCCAGGCAGGAACAGGTCCTTGGTGGTGGGTGGTTGCTCTGAACTGATGTCCTTTCCCAAAGTCCTCTTGGCAGCACAGTAGTGTACTCTGCAAGCCATGCAGCCAGATGCTGCCTCTCCAGGTCAGAAACAGTGGGATAACATCAGCTCCCTCTTGGTTAGAAAGCATGGCGTGAGGATCCAATCATGCTATCCTACCCCACCTCCTGCAGAAAGGTGTCCTTAGCTGCTGGGAAGTCAGATCCATTACCGCTCCATTAGCAATAACTTCACCTCAGAGACTTTACTCACAGCACCAGGTCTGCAGCTGGACTCTTGATCACATTCTAGCTCAGAAGCTGGAACTCCTATGCAGTGGATGAGGCTACCATCAAAGAGGAAGCAGCACACTTCACCCCACTTCACTTTGGAATGCAATGCTGTTCTGTGGCACAAAATGCTAATTTGGCTTGACTGACCTACCAGTAAGCTGATCCAAGCAGAGGCAGTGCAAGGCAGTTACAGTGCAATTTAAGGCTACCAGCTTGAATTTGTACCAGTGAGAAATACACCAACCAGTTGGGTTATTGTTGAAGTTCCTGTCAGTGTTGGGACCAGCTTGCTCTGCAAAACAGAGCCAGAGATATCCCAAACCAACCAACCGAAACACCCAAAAAACAAAAGGAAAAATAATAGGGGGAACACTGGTGTGTCTTACATTCAGATGCTATGGGTCCATTGCTCCTCAGATCCCGTGGTAAAGGTATGATTGCCTTCAGATTGATAGAGCATTATACCCTCTGTCACAAACTGAATATACCACATACCACTCCTTTATTTTGGCTTTTCATTTCTTCCCCATGTAGCAGTCTGAAATGTCTTTTCATTGTTCCACCCCAGAACTAAGGTTAAGGGGTCAATCCCTCTCCCTATGTGCAATAGCTTACGTACAAAAGGGAAGTTTAAATGAAGGATACTGTCCTGGGTTCAACAGTAGCAGTCATTTTTCTCCTTCTTGGTAGCTGGTGCAGTGCTGTAGTTTTGACTTTCAGCAGGGAACAGCACTGATAACACCGATGGTTTCAGCTGCTGCTCAGTAATGTTTACTCTGACCAAGGACTTTCTGAGTCTCATGTTCTGCCAGGGAGGAGGGGAAGCCAGGAG
>JANRGW010026021.1:0-41169 GCA_024733675.1 Psilopsiagon aymara
GATGAGAAAGTTGGGGCTGTTCAGCCTGGAGAAGAGAAGGCTGCATGGAGACCTCACAGCAGCCTTCCAGTATCTGACGGGGGCCTACAGGGATGCTGGGGAGGGACTCTTCATTAGGGACTGTAGTGAGAGGACAAGGGGTAACCGGTTCAAACTTACACAGGGGAAGTTTAGATTGGATATGAGGATGAAATTCTTTACTGTGAGCGTGGTAAGGCACTGGAATGGGTTGCCCAGGGAAGTTGTGAATGCTCCATCCCTGGCAGTGTTCAAGGCCAGGCTGGATAGAGACTTGGGTGATACCGTTTAGTGGGAAGTGTCCGTGCCCATGGCGGGGGGGTTGGAACTAGATGATCTTAAGGTCCTTTCCAACCCTAACTATTCTATGATTCTATGTTTAAAGTAGAATCATCCATTCTAAAAAATGAATGATCTACATGTGGGTGTTCATGTCTCTGGGTCCTTCTCCCCACTTTTCATATATGTTGATAATTTTTACATATATTTTTCTTATTCTTAAAGAAAATGGATATGCATTTTAAATATTTTCATTTTTCACTAAAATATATTTTTTTAGAAATATAATAAACTTTGTTTCTCTATTGGAGAGGAGGTTTGTGTAAAGGCAACACTTGCTAGTCTCTAACCCTCTAAGTATGATCTAATTTTGATTCAGGACCATGCAAATAAGCTTAAGAAAGAAAACAAATTGTGTTAAGAAAACATGGAGAATATACATTTACTAAAGTGGCATGAAACTCTCATAAAATTTTTTGAAGTTGTTAATATCATTATCTGAAGTCCATCAGATTTGAGTAACAAAAAATTTGGATTCAAATAAGACTGACAAACCATTTTAGTTTGGGAACAGAGACTTATTTGTCTTATTTTCAGCACTCATGAACCAAAATATATACTATTCATGGCATTAAGGCCATATGCAAGATTTTTCCAAGGCTAGAATCTTGATTTGCATTTTTTTTAATCCACTTATTTCTGGATTCTGAATAGTTTTGATGTGAAGGAGTGTTGAAAAACTGTTCACTTACATTGTGTTTCTGAGAAAAAATAAAATAGACTTTTTATTTATTTAATACCATGGGAAAAAGAAATAAATTAGCTTACCAGTCTTGTGAACATTGTCCAGGATATTAAAGAAAAAAAAAAAAAAACAAAAAAATTTTCTAGTTCCAGGAATGATAAGATGCTAAATACAGTCATTAATAAACCAAACCCAATGTAGACATCCTCATAAGCAAGCTCTGGAAAGTACTTTCATTACTAGGTCTCAGCTCCATTTATTGACCTATTTCCAATGATACGGCTAATTCCCTCAAATGTCTGTTAATCTTCCTTCATGTAATATTTCTGCTGAAAACATCAGCCAATTCTTGGCAAGTAGCTTGATGCTAACACATTTAGTAAAACAGAGGCTGGTAATTAGGTGGTGCTTGTCCAAGACACCTGAATCAACACCCTCATTATTCTTATTCTTGCTATTTTATTGTGGTATGGTGAAGCCATTGGTTACACCTATGCTTGGAAGACATCAACAGCTTCAGGTACATACTGGCATACTGCCTACTTTAGTTTGACTTATGGTTTGTATCAGTCAGGTAAGCAATAAGTCATCAGATATCACAAACATTCAATTTTTAATTTAGTCCCTTGAACTGATGTCTATAGCAATATAAGCTACTTATTCCATGTTTAGAAATCAAGAGTAACTGTGGAGAGGTATAAGATTCTGGTGAGAGAGATCTAGCAGATGCACAAGCGAAAGAGTTACCTATACTATTTAAGTAATGTTGAACATCCACCTACACAGTTTAGGTGATCAGCAAAAAAAGCAGGTACTGAATGTAGCCGAACATCATAAAGTGAAAGGAAAATAACATTAGTTACTTCATTATTTACTGAACTTTTATTTAATTATATTTTCTCCTAAATATGTCCCATTCTGAAAAAAAAAAAAAAAAATCAACAAAACCCCACCCCAACATATAGATTAAGATCCTTTTCCACACATCAAATGATAAATATGTCCCAGCGCAGATTTTCCAAATTTCTCATTTCTGACACCTTCTATAACACCACTGCTAACTTCTCCAGAAACTTCAACAACCAGAATTTGCCTGAATTTATTCCATTGACTAATCATTACAGAAGTCTAGAAAGTTTGAGCAGGAATGAAAACAGAGAGACATTGTGCTATGACGTTTACCAGACACACTCAGGAGCTCTTATGACAGCATCTTTGAAACTACTGTAATGGTGCAAGAGCATCTTGTTTAATGGCATTTCAGATACAAGTCAAATGTGGTAGCTATCAATAAAAAAAAAAAAAGGGAGTTCAAATAATACTTTAATTGGAGATAGTTGGAACAGTAGAGAGGAACTTGGGTCTTTTTTTGGTTTTTTGCTGCTCTAATCATACTTCTATGGCTACATCATAGACAGCAATAAAGATACTTCTCAACTTGTGGGGAACAGAAGCTCAAACCTGAATTCAGCCTGCATTCCCACTCTTGGAGTTCCACCAAAACTTTTAAGGTAGAAAGAAACAGGTAAGTTATAAACAACGCCATCATGTGGGATTCATCTACCTACAGGGTACGTTTCTACATATTGGACATTTTTGTAGCTATATCCCAACTGACTTGAGAGTCAATGGACAGAAGGACAAGCTTATATTTTGTTCTGTACCAAAATACTTCTAAAATACATCAGATGAACAACGTATTTTTTCTGCAATGAGTATGAAGAAAGCCTTGGCTGCCCTGCTCAGTCATAGCTACCTGCAGTAGAGTGATGGCAGGTGAATCCTACTGTTGTTTCAGATGTTAATGGGTATGAGGCTCGAACCAATGCCTCAAGCGTTAAAATATTACTTCAGAACATTGTCCTCCTTAAATTCTGGACACACGGATTTCTTTACCTAATTTAAAATCAGATAAATGTGGAGGTAGAATTTTAATCTCTGAGGTTTCTTCTAAAATCAAAAATGAGAAGTAAAGATACTGGAGAGGATGACAGAGTCCCTTTTAAAATATGTATCAAAGATAGGTTAGTCTGGCTCTTTCCATTGACCATAATGGGGTGCTGAAAGAGAAATTTGTTCTGATTTTAAACACAAACTAAATCTAGCTAAGTTTAAAGCCATTGTTCATTCCAGTGGGGGTGATTTAGGTCTGAATATCTTTAGTTCTTTTACCATCTCAACACCGTCCTACCACTTGTGGAAAAACAAGGAATGAAACCTAATCCAGCACACCGACCACTACCACCTTGTGTGCTTTGAAATTGAAGGTAGAACTGTCAGGATGTCCAGACATTCAGCAAGTGAATAAAAACAGAGCAAAGTGCATTTTTTGTAATTCTTGTTGACTTTATTGCTAAATTTCCTGGCTCAGTGGTGAGATCTGAACCGCTTCTTTCTGTATGCAAAAAGATTCACTCCTGCTGAGGTTCTTACATATTTTATTATTTATTTTCTAGTAATTAGTCTGAACCATTGACTCAAACAGAACTAGCCAAGTGAAAAAGAAAATATAACAAAGTCCCCCAGTATGTTGCTTTGCCTAGGGCAATAAGCAGCTGATGGCTAATGGGACAGATGATGCTCCTCTTCTCAGTTCATCCATTTAGCTGCTTGTTTAAGACATGAGAATGCCTATGTGCCTTGACCCACACTTTGGCATTTGAAACTTTCATATATATTCTTGGTAAAGCTGGACAGATACATTTCCTGACCCTTGGATAACAAAAAATCTTGAAAACTGAAGTATTTTGGTTTGCAACTACACGCATGCTACTTTCAAAATTAAGTTAGATGTCCTTTCCTCTCTTTCACTTGAAATTACAGGACTAGCTGCATCTCTGAATGCACTGCAAGCTCCTTTCCTGGAAAAGCAAAGGGGTGGCAAGCATCAGTCCATCATTAGTAAATGTGGGAGATGCAACATGGAGTAAGAGAGGAAGGAGAGAGCAATCTGAACTCAAGAACGAATGATGGCATGTATTAATGAGGCTGTACAAAGTGAAATAGCTGGGAAGTGAGGAGGGAAAGGGATGGTGGGGAAGAATAGCTCCATGCAACCAGATAAAAAGCAGATAATGGCAACTACATTTGCTGCTGGTACCAAGCTTCCTTTCCTGAGACAAACGCCAGTCACAGGTGACAAACTGCCTGGAGATATCTCTGTCCTCTTTGGGAACTAACCTGGATCAGATTTCTGAGTTTAAATCAGAAAAAGTTTGATGACATTATTCTGAGCCTTAATTTGTTCTTTCTATCAGAATTCAGTAATAATCAGCAATCTGAGGCCATAGATGTCTAGTAATTTAACAGGGTGCAGTTAAAGTCACTGAATAAAAAAGTGTGAATGTTCTCTTAAGCTCTTGGTTTACTAGAAGCTTTACAAACTAGAAGAAATTCCACTCCTATTGCTTATCTAGATAATAGCTAAGTATAACTACTAGAAGGTGGTTTATATTAACTACTTCAAGGCACAATGATTCTTAAAAACACATCAGTTTTCCCTGCAGCACATCTCTTGTCCTACCTTTGTTTCCTGCTCCCTGCCCTCTGGTACATGTCAGTGCTGTTCCGGAGGTGAAAGAGAGTGAGAATCTTATGTCAGGAATCAACACAGATTTCCACATTGATTGTGTTTATTTCTATTTATTCCCTTGGGACTTTGGGGTTTGTCTGTTTTGTTTACTTTTCTACTCCTTTTCTTCCAAAGAACTTTACTGCTGCCTGTAAGGGAGACAATACAGCTTTGCTAGCTGGCAATGGGAGCTCAGGGGCTCCGTGAAAATGTTGGAAACTCTTTGGTTTCCAGAATGTTCAAGAAAAGTGCATTTACGCAGCTTGTGCTGAGTGCTTGCTATGCAAGAAGATTTGCAACTGGCAGGTACAAAATACCTTCTCATTCTCTCCTCCAGAGCTCCAGTAATTCCCTCAGCATACAAACTCTTACCCTTGCAAGGCAGAAACTGGCCTTAGAAATCATTTAAAGATCACAGAATCACAAAATCCTAGAACAGTTTGAAAGGGACCTTAAAGATCATCTGGTTCCAATTCTTCTGCTATGGGCAGGGACACCTTCCATTAGACCTGGTTGTTCAAACCTCATTCAACTTGGCTTTCAACACTTCCAGGAATGGAGCCCACAGCTTCTCTGGGAAATCTGTTCCAATGTCTCACCCCCCTCACAGTGTAGAATTTTTTTTCCTGATATGTGTATGTACCCTTTTTCAGCTTGAAACCATTACCCTGCAGAAAGTTTTCTCAGCAGTACAATTAAGCATCAGGATCGAGTCCTAATCCATAAAATTTTGTAGAATCTCTCATAATTGTGCTTGCAGTACAAGATTATCTGTTTGCTCCTTCGCATTCCCTCTTCATCTCCATTTTGTCCATTGTAGCTATTGGATAGGAAAGTCCCAGGTCTCATAGAGGAGATACTGACAAAATATCCCTTTATACCAGAAAAAAAAGTAACTGGACTACTAGTCTCCTTTTAAAATGAATGAGGCCAATAAATCAAAAGGAAATCATGAAATGTCTGACTCTAAAGTTAGTAGGACATGCAGTAACTAATTACTTCGTTTAAGTCAAATTGTGTTAAGTCTATATCATAGAGCATAGAATCGTAGCATCACAGAATGGTTTAGCTTGGAAGGGACCTTTAAAGCTCATCTATTCCAAACTCCTGCCCCAGGGAGGAGCACCTTCCACTAAATGAAGTTGCTAAAAGCCCCGTCCAACCTGGCCTTGAACACTGCCAGGGATGGGGCAGCCACAGCTTCTCTGTGAAACCTCTACCAGTGCCTAACCTCAGCATAGAGAATGTCTTCTTTATGACCAATGTAAACCTAGCATCTTTCAGTTTAAAGCCAGTATCTCTATTACTACAGGCCCCAGTAAATTGTTTCTCTCCCCATCTTTGTAATTTTCAGGAACTTCCTTCAGATTCAGTAAATGTATGCACACCTAACTTAAAGATGCTGCATTTCCAGAGTAGAAGTCCACAAAAAAAATCTGGAAAGGGTAACCACTCTTGAGAGCAACCCTGAGCTGGGAAGCTAAAATTGGAAACACCTGAAATCTACACCTAAGTATGAACTCTAAAATCTGACCTCTCAAGAAAAACAGGGAAGAGGAAGGGAGCCTTTACTTATACTTGGTGAGTTCCTTTTTTTCTGCCTGAAATAGAGATAAAAGGTGTTTAATGATTCGGTTCGGATTGGAAAGCTGTACCACTTTTCCTCAGATGTTCCTGTCTTCTTCCAATCTGTTTTCTCTGTTCTCTTCCTCTTCATCCTCAAGAGGCATCCAAGAGCAAATGACTTAGGAGCAGTGAACTTTCAATTCTCCTTTTTAATCAATAAACCCAGTGATCCCTGTCCCCATCTGTTCCTCCCTCCCTTTCTCCCTCTGCATTTTCACTGCCCACTTTCCCCAGCCACACAGACCAGACTGAGGTCTCAACTTCATCTTTTATTTGTACAGCTTTGCCAGCTCTTGCTCTCATACACAGTTTTGTCTTACAGTGCTCTTGGGACACAGTTTTTGGTGATTATTTGGTTTTTCTCTCCTTTCTCTTTTTTTCTGTGTAAACTGAACTGATGAAGCCACAGCAAAAGCATCACCCTTTGGGAGATCATCACCCAAGATCAACTCTCCCTGTCCTCAACATGTTGGAGCAATCTGGCCAGAACAGGCTCTTTTGCTGATGTATTAAATGTACTGTAACTGCTGCCACCAACAGGATGTTCAACAAAAATGGGACTTTTTTCCACCCATAGCTTTAACAGCTAGGTCTCAAAAAGAGATAATTAATAGAATAGAAGAATTTGCATTGTAATATCTGCTTATTTGCTGTAACAAGCACCCTTCTGCACAACCTCACAACTGCATCTCCAGACGATCTACTTAGAACTTCCTGCTTTTTCTCATCCAGATTGCAAGAGGCATCTGAAACCTGTATATTTTACATATGACCATTATATACAATACACAAAGACATATAAAGATGATGAGAGAAAGGAAAAATGAAGAAATTGCAGAAATACTTTCACCTCATTCCCTGAAGACTATGACCTAAAGTCACTGTTTTTAATGAAGAAATTCAGCAGTGAATTCCCCTTTGGCAAAAAGTCTGGTTTGTGCCTGCAAGTTCTTCTGCAAGAGCCACTGCATGATTATTGATTTTCTGAAACTGGATGCCTCAAAGTGAGAATGCTATCATGAGTTCATAAGTTACAGTACCATGTTATACAAAATACTGAACATTGTTTTCCACATGCTCTAGGATTTTTTATAGGCCATTGTCTAAGTTTATCCCCAAAAGTTTAAATAGCTGTGTTTTCTCAGAAAGAATCAATTTCTTTATAGCCTGAGTAAAATGAAGCCAAAACCTTTTGACACTCTAAGATTCAAAAAAGGACAGAAGTTCCCAGAGTTCCTAATCATTATCTCTAAAAAAAAGAAAAAAAGAAAAAGAGAAAGTTTAGGAAATCAGGAAGAAATGCAACTGACATAAAAACATGGACTTAACTGCAACTTTATATATAAAAAAAATGGTGCTTCAATTTACTGCTTCTTTAGAGAATATATCCAAATTCTCTCTTGCACTAATAAAAACCAGAGTACTCCAACTTCTACAAGTCAGCTTGATTTCTTTCTATCTTTTTCACCACATATTTGCCTTACTATATTTAGTTAAATGTGCTCTAAACTGGAGAATGACAGTTTGACTCTGGCTGGTGTAAAGAGTTCCAATTAATCCCAGATATACTGCAGTTCAAAGCCCTTCAGATTAAGGTGAAGACGTATTTATTTTAATTTTGAAAGGAACGCTTCCCATAAAAATAACTAGAACATAAATTGCTATTCCATGTTGTCATTTAATTTTGTGGTTGAGAATTCAGTATGAGTCTTAGATATCGCATGGTTCAGTTCTCATGTCATTGGGATTAAGGAAAATATTGTGAAGGAAGGCAGGATGAGGGCATAGAACACAACAGATAATCTGAAATGGGTCTTTATTTAATTCTAGAACAACAGTTCTCACACAAGGAACTATTGTGGAGTCGCCATTGGACTGGAGCCGATTTCGTTCAATTTCCATATACAGGGAAATTGCTCCCAACTCCCTCAGGCAGCTTTGCAGATCTGCTCAGGGATACTGAGGAAAATTAATCTGAATTAATTTTTGAAGTGGATTAGTTCAACTAAATTAAAAAGCCGTATGGACTCTCCCATTCAGAATTAAAGTGGCTTTAATTCAGTTTTGCTTCATTCAGTTTAACACTGGATGAAACAAGACAGAGTTTAGGCTCCTTTAGAATTATGTCCAACTGGATGCAGTTTAAAGCACCACCTTCAACTAATTTGAAGTTATTTTGTTGACTGTCTCTTTATAAATTCTAATATTGTGTCAGTGAAGGACAGAACATGGAATACAAAGATCTCTGCCCACAGGTGGGACATGAGCAGTGTGGTGGATTCCTCTTTCACTCCAATTTCTCTCAGCTTCTGCTTGGGAGAACATCTCAACCTTGCTCCATACTCATTGTTAGGGTCTCTTTTCCACCAGGCTAATCTAAGAATTTGTAAAATGTGGAAGTGTGGACTCGTATTCCAAGTCTTTTTTATTCAAAGATAATTACAGCTTCCAAATCACCAGTGACATGCACTGTATTTGTAGTGTTGGCTTTCTATTCCATTACAATTCTCCAGAGCCTTCTGCTGCTCTCACCTCTTCAAATGAATTATTGTATTAAAAAAAAAAAAAAAAAAGGACTATTTTAGACATAGAAGGCAGCTACGCACCAGAAGTTGGAAGAACACTACGCACCAGAAGTTGGAAGAGCAAAAAAGATAACCAAAGTCTTACTCAAATACCTTGGGGACATGAACGGACATATATTTTCAAGGGCAAATTTCCCCTTTCATAGATATGAGACGATGTTCATGCTGATGGTGGGGTATTACTGATACACATCAACAAGAATATTTGGCATATCAATTTAAAAAAACGGATTCACAATAAATCAATTAAAGGTATTTTCCATCTGTTTCTACCCAAGGGGTTAGTACTGGTTTAACTAAATTGGTTTCTAAACTGATTTGCTTAAATTGGTGCATAGACTGCATGTGGAACAGCCAGAAGTAAGCACATGAGTTTAAGTCAAACAAATCCAAGTGAGTATAAGAAGTACAGCAAAAGATCTGGAGAAGAGATTAAGTGGCAGTATAACCCTTAGGGGTTATATGGAATGATCCTGAGCACAGCTGAAGCACCAACTATTGGTCTTAAAGCACTAGAAGGTGCAGCCTGGGAATCTGAGTAATATGTTCAGAAAGGTCCAAAGTGGTGATACTGAAACCAGCTTCTGTATTTGGAGCTTCTTCCAGCCAGTGTTGACCTACAGAAAACAAACCAAGATTGTGGTGGAAGAGCACAAATGGCTGTATTCAGAAAGGGTGGTTAGGGGACACATAGTTACAGATATCAGGTGCAACAAAGAGGTAAAGACGAGTGCTGAACTTTAGTAAAAGTAGGTAGTCTAATGGATAAAACTATTCCTAAAGAGTTCCTAGAACTGCTGTTGATTCTTCTTACTTAGCAGTGAGGAAACCATCTCATTCACCTGAGTGCATAAGTAGCGGCCATCGCCATGGTGGCACTGGAATTGCTGTTAGTGTAGTTAGGCAAGTGAACTGGGCCCCTTCCTAGCCAATTCCTAGATGTGTTTTAGGAGTCAGCATGTGTTATCAGCCATTCCCAGTGGGCAGTTTGGCAGTGTTGACCTTATACTGAAGACTAAGAGAGTTTAATTGCAGAGTGACATTCAGGCAATGCCAAATGGCTTCAGGGCAGAGTGTGTCCTGGAAATATTTAATTTACTGGTACAGATATGGTGTTTGTGCCTCAGTTCTCCAACTGAGATTGAGATGGAGTATTTTATTTTGTTTGTGGTTTGTATATGTGTGTACAATTCGGGGAATAGGAAATGGAATAGCAAATTGTAGATATTAGGGATGCCAAAGACCTATTACATTAAGTTTGGCTCCCTGTCTTCTGTTGCACCAAGAGAAGAACCAGTCACAATTCATGTTGCTATGAATTTTAATAGGGTATTATTCATCTTGCTTAAGTGAGATGAAAGTGTTATTAAGAACATCATGTATCATTAACTCCCAGAACTGCTTCACCAAACCACTCTTGGGTTTTGAATTAGTATTACACTTGCAATAAGTACCAGCATTCTCTTTCTTTTTGTGACTTTACTAATCATAATCTCCCTGGGCACATACACAGTTTTCATACAATCTTTTGGACAAAACTGAAGACATTATCAGCTTTTATGATGATGGAAAAGAGGAATTATGCACAGCATGAAACTTCCTGATGCTTCCTGAGCATTGTTTTGCTCAGGAGAAAGGTTTTGAGGCTGCATCCACACAATCAATACTGTTTCTTTTCTGTTCAACCCATAAATCTTCTTGTTAGCACACTGCAAATTCCCATAAACATATTTGGGTCTTTCTCTTTCCCGTGCAAGAGACCCTCCTTCTATCTACTTCTCTATTGGACACACACAGTGTTAAGTCTATCCAAATACAACCACAGCTGAAAGCACTCACTGTTTGGACATTTAGCTGCTTCCTACATCTGACAGGTAACCAAAGCTTCTCAGATGGCTTAACATGCACCTAAGAAATCCTCAGAGATCAAGTGACATAAGTTTGCTAGTATTCAGACAGTATAGCTTCTTAGCTGTACTGGATTTGGCTGGCATAGGGTTAATTATCTTCATAGTAACTAGTATGGTATGATGTTTTGGATGTTTTAGTTAGGGTTGAGCAGTGCTTGCACAGCATCAAGGCCTTTTCTGCTTCTCAGACTGCCCCACAAGTTAGCCAGCTGGGGGTGCACAAGGAGATGAGAGGGGACACAACTTTCACAGCTGAGCCCAAAAGGCCGAAGAGACATTCCATACCCAATAAAAGCTGAGGAGGTGGGGGTTGTTCAGTTACAGTGTTTGCCTTTCCAAGTAAACTTTACACCCCATGGAGCCAAGCTTTCATGGCAATGGCTGAACATCTACCTGCTGATGCGAAGCAGTGAATGAATTCCTTGTTTTCTTTGGTTGCAAGCACAGTCTTTGATTTTGACTGTCTTTATCTCAACATGTTTTCTCACTTTTACCCATCCCACTGAGTGTGAGTGAGCGAGCAGCTGTGCAGGGCTTAGCTGCCTACCAGGATTAAACCAAAGCATTAACTTAAGCTGTTCAACTCTTCCTTTTAGCCATGCTGTATCCTAGTTCAACCCTCAGGCCATGAAATCTTCACTAAGGTTTACCACTGAGGAATAAATTACTACGGGATCTTCTTCAGTCTTCCTTACTTCCCCTGTGCAACATGAATAAAATATATGAAGAGCTAAAATAACAATTTATGGAGGATTCGTGGGTCTAGTATTCTCCTCTTCTTGCTTATCTTCTCCTCTTCTCCCTCAGGAGTAACTCCTCTGAGTTGCCTCAAACATCCAATAATAACTAAAAACTTCAATAATCAGCTGGTGAAAAGCACACCTAAGAGACATGCCAATTTCTGTGCAAATGCCTTTTCCAACATTTTTTCTTTTCTTTTTTTCTTTTTTTTTTTTTTTTTTTTTTTTTTACGGGGTAGTACTAAAGTTTCAACAAAATTATAAAACTGTGGAATTAGAGATCTCTTTAGTAACCCTTGAAGCACACCGGACCTGACACGCGTTTGTACGGTAACCTTCACATGTTCAGGTACATGGGTCCTTGAATGCTCCCAAGTGTAAGTTTCTGTACATATATGAATTGTCTCCAAATGCAGTTTCAGCAGCATATGAACAAAATCTTCAGACTTTTTTTGTCTAGCTTAAGTAAAGATTTCCAGTTTATGATGCTTCTGACTCCAACTAATGTAAGCACAATCAACTCAAGAGGCTCAGGAATAAAGATTACTGGCCACCAAGAGAATAAATTCTAACCTTAATTCGGTTAGAGTTCATGGCTGGGAGTCAGGACATCTTTTGTATCTCAGTTTCAATCTTGATTTATTAGGCAGGATTCAGATCCAGTGAAGGTACCAGAAATTAAAGTCTTGATAGAAACACTGATAGACACAGTTGCTCAAATCTAGACGTCTGATGCCATTTGAGACTGCTCAGAACACAAAAGATATCCACCTGGGAATACAATTATAGGAGCCCTCAGCTCTTTAGGATCGTCAACTAGAGGCCAGCTGGAGTACTCTGAGATATCTCAAATGGCCAACAGAGGGACAACTGATGTGTATGCACTCATTATAGTCAATGGGGATCCAAGTTGTGAAGCTGGGAGAGCACATCAGCTTATCTCGAAATAGACATCTGTTTTTGGGAAGCTGAATAGCCCTCTGGTCTTTGTTGCTTAGGTGTAGGTGGGGTTGTTCTTCCTGACTTCTAGCTGTCTCATCAGAAGAATATAAGTACTCCTTAAGTCTTGTGTTATGTCTGCCAGGTCCGTGAAGAAACCTCTTGGATATTTAAATAGCACTAAGACTAAGTTATCTATATAAGTGACTATACAGGCAGCTGAATCCCCTGTGATTTTCATTGACTAGAATGGAAGATTCATATCTATACACCTATTCAAGTGTATATGTATTCAAATGCACGTGTTTGGACCTGGAGCTGAATCCCACTTTGTGTGTGATATCTGGAAAATCAAATAAACCCTCTGAATTTCTGTTGCCCATTAATAACACAGAGATGATATCTCCTCAAATTCACATCTACACACTTCGTCAGGCAGCGGATTTGTTTCTTCAGAGCACTGCCCAAAAAACCCTCAGGCAACATGTCTGTTATTTTGATGTACATTTTTTTACATGCTGCAGTGAAAAAAACCCTAGTGGTCCATTCTTAAGAGCTACAGCTCCATCAAAGCCTATGCCACCCATACATAGGATAAGACAGGCTTACACCTGGCAGAGATTAGGGGCAGAGGAGTAGGGGGCATATATCATCTCAGGACTGACCATAACACACATAGCCACCGTCAAGACTCTTGAAGAGATACGAAAGGCAATAATGCTTGGGAAAAACCTGCATTTAGTTCCAACACCGGTTTGTATCTCTGCTGTTTCTCCTGGGCAGTTTATATAGTATATAAAGGTGATGATATGCGTCATCTATAAGCCAGTGCGCTATGCCATTGTCCCAGCAACAGACCCCCATGAGTAGAAACTCCTTCAAGCCTCCATGTCTTTGGCACTGATGGAGGACTCTGCTTTCTGTCAGTGTATTTGTGCAGTGACACATATTCTCTAGTGATTAGATTAACGTTGGCAAAGGCAATATGAAAAACTCACACAGATTACCACTGTCACCCGCAGTAATTACATTTATTCATTTCCATTTAGCCAAGTTTTTACAAGCTGAGCAAGGGGCCAAATAAGCAATAAATACAGAGGCAAGAAATTAAAATGCTGATCCGTTCACTGTGAAAACAATCAAACCATCATCTTTCTTTAGGCAGCTAATTCATCATCCAAGAGGGCCACAGTGTGCTGATATGGAGGGCTGGAAATCTAATGTTATTACATGTAAATTCACTAACATGAAATTACTGCCTCTGATGTGATTTTACTAATAAATTAGTTCATTTCTACCTTTCCGCAAGAGACTTTAGGGACCATGGAGAATTGTACACGAGTCTCATAATCTTGCCTGCTTTATTTCAATTGAACAGGCAGTTTAGTTCTTCCACCAGCATTCCCTGTTTCTCCCTGTGGCTCTTGCCTTCACTCTGTTTCAGTGAGGGATAGACAGTCACATTTTTTACTGTCTTAGGGCCAAATTCATTGTCTCAAGTCCAGGAGAAGCAAAAGATGGTGGAGGTTCCTTGGCTTTGCACTTTACTGTTGTGGCACTAACAGGAGAAGCAATTGTCATAGAAACATGGAATCATAGAATAGTGTGATTGGAAGGGACCTTTAAAGTCTCATCCACCCCCCCACTCCCCTTTCAATGAACAGGGACATCCTTAGCTAAATCAGGTTTCTCAAAGCCCTGTCTCAACCTGTCCATTCCTACTTGTTGCCCCCTTTGGGTACTGTAAGGCTGCTCTAAGGTCTCTTGGGAGCCTTCTTTTCTCCGGGCTGAACAAGCCCAGCTCTCTCAGCTTGCCTTCATAACAGAGGTGCTGCAGTCCTTGGGGTCCATTGTTGCTACCAGGTAAATCAGAACATTTATCTGCTACAATACAGGCGTCAAAGAATTACATGCCTAAGCGTGATCTAGTTATCTAAGCTCTTCCTATAGTCAATGGGAAGAAATAAACCTCTTCAAAAGGGCAATTTTAAATCAGATGACTACCTGGCAGAGCCTAAAATAACAACATATATCAGAAATTTTTGTCTGGGAATTTGGAGTGCCCTTTTGCTGTGACTCTTTTGATCACCTCTGTTTAGTGCACTCCAGTTCAATACAATTCGTTGGTTCATTTGGTTTCAGAATGTACAAACAGGATTACTTTCAAATTAAATTTCACTGGAAGATAAACTCTACAATTGTACCTGATATTTTCTAACTATGCATAGGAATGGGAGCAAACTAGACCAAAGTGATATCCTTCTTGACAGGGCTCCAGTGTGGGTGGTAGGACTACAGCATGGATTACTTCAGTCTACAAATGCAATCATGTTTGTCCAGATTAACTACTAACATAGATATTGCCTGTTTTCCTTCTGCTTCTAGAGCTTACTTTTAATTTTGAGATACCTGAGTAACATAAGCTGAACTTTGGAAATTAATTTTATCGCTGTGTCAGCACTTTAACATAACACAACCTTGTGCAAGGGCAAACAGAATCATAATATTTCATCCTTATTGCTAGGAGTATGCCCACTGTAAATAACTCCTGGTAGAAGAGCTGTTATTTCATTAAGCAAACAACTAAAATTCCCAATAGTCTTTCTACACAATAAGCTGATTGTCTGTAAATCAAACAAACTTGCTGTCAATATGGACGAGCTGTTGACAAGTTTAGTAGTTTGTCTTATCTTTGTTGTCTTAAAAATGAAATTATACAGTCATAAGGACCTCAATACATCAGAAGTTAGTATCTAGATCACTAGGATTTACCTACCAGTCATGCCTGAACGAGGTTGCAATGACAGAAGGCGAGGGAGATCAGGGCAAGGATTGTGCTGAAGCAAGGGATCCTCGTTCTGTCTGAAAATTAGAGGGTTATTCTAAATACATCTTCAGACTTTCATCAGAATTGAACTAGAGTGAAAAGAGATTGAAGACTTACAAAAGCCCACTGCATCCAATTAGCAACAAAGTGGGACTTAAAGTGAAGCAGCAGGTCATAGGACCAGCCCACTGCTGGTGTAGCTTCCCTGCAGTCATCACAGTTGCGGATTTAAAGTGGATGGTAGAAGCTGCTAGCTGCCTTCAGCTGTCTATCCCATTCATCTGACAGAGGTTGCTCTCCCCAAAGAAGGGACTTTGGAGTCACTTATTAACTTCTACTGTTTATGTCACATATATTAAGCAAAGTAAAGCTGGTGCCAGTTAAGCCGAATACACTGTGATAAAAAGTAGTCATCCAGCATCAGCTTCAAGGGAGGGTCTACTTCAAGACAAGACCAGATATACCCACGGCAAAAAGTTCAGAGCCTCTCAGAAGGCAGGAAGATGTTTAGGTATGTGACATCCTCAGTTGGCCATTTCTACTCGGAGTAGAAAAACTATCTTCTGGACAATAAACAATCTGGATAAAGAATGTCCATGAGAGCATTCAGTGACTCACCTAAGTGAGCAATGCATTTGGCATAGACATCCTAGGTGGCCAGTGGAAAGGTGAGTATGTTCTACAAGTCACCCAGATCTTAGATTATCTCTGGATTTGTTATGGTTCTCCCTCTGTCTTATCCCTTCTGCCCCATGCTTGCTCCAGCACTAGTTATTTATTTTGCATCAAGGTCTAGAGAAATGACTGAAGTTGATCTGCAGTAAACCCAGAATAAGACAGACTTGCTCCCAACTGCCTAACCCTCAACCTAGGGAGCTGTGAGAGAGAGAACTTGAAAAAAGGTATAGGAGATGAAGTCACTATTTCAATGTCGTATACCTAGTCAGTCGTGAAGCCAAAGCTGACTCCAGGCTTTCTGACATCTTGTTCTTTGCTGTATTCATTAGATCACAGTGCTTCACTGGGAAAAACGTCAACATGCACATTAGCCTGCTTGGGCCCAAAGTGATCAAATATCACTCAATGCCAACCAAGCCTTGTGAGGAATTGAGAAGAAGCTATACAAAAGTACTGAGAGATACTATGTTTGCTTTTCTTTATCCTTGGAATAAATCCAGGAGCCTCTCCTTTGCTGATTTTGTATTTTGCATTTGAAAGTGTTGTTGAAGCAGATCAAAACTCGAGGAAGCAAGAGGGGTATTGTTTTGTGCAAGGGTGTTCTGGAGCCTTGGGTTGCTTATACAGCAAAATAAAGCAGTGCTGGCTTTTTTCTCTTCTTGCAAAGATCCTTTAGGAATTAGTCTGGCAATTCCAGCACCAGAGAAGGGCTCTTCCTTTGCTAATCACCTGGCTTTATTCAGCTCTGAAACTCACTTGGAAGCTCCCTCTGTGTGCATTAACCAAAGGTACAGGATTATGTTTGTTTAATAATATAGTGGTGTCTTGCTGAACAACTGTAATTTCCATGTACTTATTGATCTTAATTTATAATGCCATTAGCTTTCTAAACTGCCATTAACTAATGATGGGCTCTGTAGGCTTAACAGCTCTTTCAAATCAGTTGCTGACAAGTGGGCCCCAGAAGCATTTGTCAAAAGGGTAATGGATCCCTATCAGAGTGGCAATAAATTAGGTTATAGTCTTATCAAATTAAACAATGGATGAAGGAAAATTAGCTATCAATAAAAATCTATAAAGCTGGCCTGATTATTCCCAGTCAATTATATCAATTAGAGATCAAACAGTGAACCCCCTGCAGTACGTTAAATAGAACTAACCGGGGCCAAAGGCGGCCAAATTGTGTTACAAAATGCAACACCACGGGCAGCTGTAGGAGATAATCATTACTGTCATTGACAAAGGAGCTGCTTTATTAGAAAGCTGGATGTTGCCTGCAGGCAGGCTTCTGGGAAGAGGACAAAGGCTCTGCAATGAGGAAAGGGAAAGAGGCTTGAACCTGGCTGCCAGTGTGAGGAGTGTGTTTCTGGCTGATAGCTCCCCCAACTTTTGTCATTTAAAGCAGGCGGGGCCTCATCGGGTCCTGCTGAGTTCTCTGAGAAGTGGCTTTGTCAGAAGACTCTTTTCCCTCTCTCCCTTTGTTTTTTTAAAGCTATGCTGCTCATTTTCTTTTCACTAATGGTACATGGTGCTTTAAAGATATAAACTTGCTATTATGGTCCAGATTTTAACTTTAGGCATGGACTAAAAGATGGCGCTCAGGGGCAACATCCCAGCATCTACCATATGAAACAATGTATTCCAGAAATTGCCTTGGATACCTGAGTAAGTCTTCCTTTTTCTGACAGTATTTGCACTTACAGTGGGAAAAGGGGATTCCTACCCCCTTCATATTAGGATATAGGTGCCAAGACAGTACAGCTTCATTAGATCACTCTCCCAGGACTGTCTTAGCCTGCAGTGGTCTGCTGCTGTCCATGCTGTTCTCTACTGCAGCTCATTACACCCAGGGATTTGACCTTTTCTTCCCATTGCAGGCTGGCCACAGGGTATCAGGATCCATACTTAAATGCAAAAAATCACCCATATAATTCCCAGGGAGTCCCAAATTTTTCATCTGTTTTCACAACATCAGCAGTGCATTCAGCAGTAGTCCACGTGAATTTTATCCCCAGGCACCACATTCCAGCAAACTGCAGCAGGACTGCACATCTGCATATCTGAAGCCTTCAGAGAAAGATGATGTTGAAAGAAAGTTCAGTTCCCTCTCTTCATCTAGTCACTTGATGTGGCCATTTCTGTGAGAGAGTGTGTGTATATGTCCCTGCTCCTTGGAGAACTTTCCCTCAAGCTTACTGCCACTTGAAATCTCAGCTAAGAAATGAACTGATACTTCAGGCTATCAGCCATGACTTGTCTCCTGCTTTTTTTTTCTGTACTGTAGAAAGTTATAGTTTCTTACAGGCTTTCTGTTAAGTGTTTTATGTCCATCAAGTAGGAAGAACAATAAGTGGATCATTTAGCTTTAAAAACTTTCTCTAAACTCTTGTCTTGAGACAAGGCTGCCTCTCCAGTATGTAGGCTCTGACACTAAACCTTGGGCTGCTGCTTGACCCAGGATAGAATCTGGCACTTATCCATCTCCCGAACCAAGACCTGAGCAGCATTATGCTTTATGTTGGTCATTAATGCCAGTAGGAACATTTTTTGACTCTTCCTGCAGAAAATTCAGGATCAGATTCAGAAAAAAATAGGCTTTTTTTAAAAAATTAACTACTCTTTTGCTCTCTTCCTTTCTCTTCTAAATAGACACAGACACACAATCACATTGGTACCGACTATCAAACCCTCTTCACATAAGAGATCACGAAGAGACGTAAGACATTATATTTGCAGGCTGCAAAATGAGGCACCCAAACAAGGAAATAGTGAAATTAAAGTCACCAAAGTATTTCTAAATAAGCCCATTTTTGATAATACTTCACAGGGTAATCCTTGATATCATGGCAGCATTTTACAAAAATCTTCTGTGAGGCTTCTTGCTATTCCCCACTTTGAGTGAAGTGATGTCCAGCAGCATAAAAATGGCTCAGCACAGCCATGGGTTGTGGTTTGAATCTAACACCTGAATTCCTTCTACTATCACATCAGCTGCTTTAGCAAAAGAGCTTTTCTTTGTGCCTTCTTTAAAGATTATATTTAATCTAGTGGAAGCTGAGCTTCAAGGGTGCAGCCCTCAAAATCTGGAATGGACTCCCAAAGATACCCAGAGTCACACTAAACTTCACTTTCTTACATTCAGATCAGCACTTCAGGTCTCACAAACCTGCAGGTATGTGTACATACACATGTGTGTAGTGTTATTTGAAAATTACAAAAAAACCACACCCCACACTCATGCTTCTGACAGAGGCATGTTGAGAGAACAAAAACTGATTGATGTTTTTCATGTTTCACTAAGGAGTACTGGGACGCTTTCAAATATCCCACGATAAGACTAGACTTAACTAGAATACCTATAGTATTTCTTCCTGAGCAAAGCACTTAATAAATGGAAGTGAATATGATGAAATTTGGTCCTAAAGAGATGCCAGAATGTAACTGCTTGGGGTTTTGATGCGGCTTAAACTTTTGAACACACTTTATTGTGTGACTGAGTCATCCTTTTCAAGAACAAGATCTCCATCTTTTCTGAAACCAGGTGTATACATCAGTACTTTCAGGGCTGGGGTGTGACTGCACATGGGTTTGTAGTAAAGCCAACAAGAAAAGAGGGATGGGTTTCTTTTAGAATACGTCCCTTTGAAATTTTCACTTCAGATATCTTGTGTGCTTTAGGGGTTTTTTTGGTTGTTATTGTTTTGTTTCTTCTTTTTTGGTTGTTTGGCGGGGGTTTGTTATTTTTGTTTTGATTGGTTTGGTTTTTTTTCCTGTGGGTAAATCATAGACTCAGAATCATAGAATAGTTAGGGTTGGAAAAGACCTTAAGATCATCCAGTTCCAAACCCCCTGCCATGGGTACAGACACCTCACACTAAACCATGTCACCCAAGGCTATGTCCAACCTGGTCTTGAACACCTCCAGCAATGGAGCATTCACAACTTCCCTGGGCAACCCATTCCAGTACCTCACCACCCTCACAGTAATGAATTTCTTCCTCATATCCAATCTAAACTTCCCCTATTTAAGTTTGAGTCCATTACTCCTTGTCCTCTCACTACAATCCCTAATGAAGAGTCCCTCCCCAGCATCCCTATAGGCCCCCTTCAGATGTTGGAGGTCTCCATGCAGCCTTCTCTTCTCCAAGCTTAACAGTCCCAACTTTGTCATCCTATCTTCATAAGGGAGGTAAGGCTGGCATATAAATAAATATAGTAGTCTCTTTTTCAATTTTCCAGTTGCCATTAAGACAACAAAGATGAGGAAAGCAAAATAAAATGATGTCATTCAAATTTTTATAGTGGAAGCATTCTGAAATGGAGTAACATCAAGAAAAATCTATATGCTTCCTTCAAAAAAAACATAAATTTTACTTAAAACTTTTTTTTTTTTTTAACAGCTCTGTAATTTTTAAAGAGTAGATTGTTTTATTCAATATCCCATGAGAAATAATTTTTCACTCAATGCTTTGCGAGGAGATTTACATTTAACAGTGACCTTCTTCATCCCTCAAAACTGAACTCAAAATCTTTCTGAATGGAAGAGAGTACCTGGTGAAGCTGTGGAATATTCATCATTGAAAATGGTGGATAGAACAAGGGAGAAAATATAGATATGTCTATTCTACCTGGATTTCTCCGAGGATTTTGATACAGCTTCCCGCATCCTCCTACTAGAGAAGCTGTCATATTACAGTCTTGTTGAGTGGTTTGTGCAGTGGTCAAGAGAGCTGGTGGACTGGCAACTAGTCGCTTATGGGGTCCTCTAGAGACTGGCACTGGGCCCAGTGCTGTTTAATGTCTTCATAAGTGATATGGACGATGGGATCAAGTGTACCCTGGTAAAATTTGCTGATGATAACAAACTAATTGGGGAAATGGACACTTTGGAAGGGAGAGACACCCTGAGGGAAGACCTGTACAGGCTGGAAGAGTGGGCTTTCAAGAACCTTATGGAGTTCAACCATAGAGTAGGCTAACAAAAACAAGCGTAAGGTCTTACACTTAGAAAAACATAGTCGAGGAGTGCAACACAGCCTGGGACCTACCCGACTGCAGAGCACCTCTGTGGAAAGGGACCTCAGGGTCCTGGAGGGCATAAGCTGAATAGGAGTGAACAGTGTGCACCTGTGGTAAAGAAAACCAACAGGATGCTGACGGAACATCAACAAGGCCATCACCAGGAGAGGTAAAGGTATTACCCCACTCGACACAGTGCTTGTCACACCTGAATTAATGTGTTCAGTTTTGGTCTCCACTCTACAAAAATAATAAGGACAGACTGAGAGAAAGGCTCCAAAGATGCTCCAAGGGCTGGGAAGCCTGAGAAAAGTATGAGAAAAGGCATCCAAATTGGATAGTATTAGTTGATGGACAATATGACCAAAATCACTTTCTGGATTGCTGTTGCCATTATTAAGTCTAATCAACTAGTTCTTGCTTCTAAAGCAACATAGCCACACAGAAAAGTAGTAGTGGGTGTTAGGTATGACTTGGGTTTTTCCTCTCACCTAAAAGCTATATATGCCTGACAGTCTGTGCCAGGCAAGTTCTGATTCTTAAGGTTTTGTTGCAGATAATCTGAGCTTCACTGCTAGCTTTACCTATGCAGTCAGTAAGGTTTTACATTATAAAAGCTTTAAATCCTTAAGCAGTAAAATAGATTTTGAAAACTTGAAGTGGTGGAAGATGGCTATCAGACTACCTTCTGGAAATTTTCTCAGATTTGTGATAACCTCCAAGCTGTGCCTGATTATTTGGAGGCATACTGGAGGAAGCATAATAATTTAGCAATTTAACTGACCAAGGTCTAGTGTACAGGCGCATGCTCTGGAACCATTTAGTATGAATGCAGCCAGAAGATTATTCATGGTATTCCAGAATTTAAAAACCAGAAATGACCTGTACCAAGGTGAGAGTTGTGCATCTCTTGGTATTCAACCTCTAAGGTCACTCACAGGGACTGTTGCAGGACAGGGAACCAGCTCCTCCTTTCCAAAATTTCCTTACCACCAGAATTTCTGATTTCTAGGCACCTGAGCAACTCAGAAATAGTGCATAACCCTGTCAGAATAGCAGATGCATAAAGGCACATGTTGGATTTAGAAAACACTAGTATTCATCGGCATAGATCACTACTCTGTTCCCAGTAAAAGAGAAGTGACCTTTTCCAGTCCTTTCCATATCCTAACTTGAGTCCTGGGACCCAGGTTCCTATCCATATTCCTGAGTAATTTATTTGACTGCCTTAAAAAAGTTCAGTTTCTCAAATCCTTCCTTTCCATCTTAGAGATCTGCTCATCCTCATTTCCTGCTCTGACAGTACTAGCCAGAAGACTAATGGAAGGTCAGAAAGTAGCTAATGATGCAAAGTTCCTGGAAAAAAAAACTTTCTAAAACAGCCCAGAGACTGAGAAATTGGGATTCATGTAGGCACACTCTATTGCAGAAGGCTGGGTCACTAATCTTCCCTTGTAATGGGGCACCTCTGCAATTTGATTCAAGGACTCCTTTCCGAGCAATAAGACGCTGCATTAGGCACCAGACGCAGAGAAAGTGGGGAGGGTGCATGGAGGGGGGAAGGGAAAGAAAGTAATTTAGCATCTGGCGAAATGGATTGTGAACATACAGAAGATGTTATACTGTTAAGACTTCTCTCTGTCTCCCTTTCCCTCTCTCTCCTTTTATTAAAGGCCTAGGCAATTTAAAAATGGAGGCAGTGTATCCCACTTAATAGCGTTGCTGTTAATCTTCTCACCAGTCAGCTCTCAGCTCTAAGTATCGAACGCACAAAAACCCTCCTCCTGTCACCAGCTGTGGTTAGGGAGTGACTGTCCTCAGGGGCTCCAAGCCTTAAAAAAAAATAAAGAAAGAATCACCGCTGAGAAAAGGCAATAACAGGAGTCTGCTGTTGTCTAACCTGCCATATAAATGAAACAATCAAAGAAGACAACAAAGGAAACTCCACTAACATCCAGAGGCAAAAGCAGTTTGCTGTAATATATCCTGGCTTGGGGAACTATTTTTAGCCAAACCCCTCTTTTTTTAACAGACACATACAATCTCTTTCTAATTTTGATTAAGAGAAGAGGGGACAAAAAAAAAAAAAACAAAAAAAACAAAACAACTCGAAGACAGGTAAGGAAGAATGTGAAGAGGGAGCCAGTTACAAGAGAGATCTGAATTAAAACAAATCCTTGTGCATGTGTAAAGGATAAAAACAATTGCTTTGAATGTTTAAATAAAAGGTTCTAATATTAACATTTTTCAGTTGTCTGAAAGGCTCAGTCATTATTAGTATTTAGTGTTTGTACTGCAATCACATGTAAGTGCTAATGGCCTGAAATCCTGTTGTGCTTGGAGCTGCATCAGAATAAATGAAACAGATGTGTCTGACTCAAATTTATATATATATATTTCTATGCATTTTTATAATCTATTTTAATGTATTTAATATATATATGATGCATGCCTGCATATGTGTGTGCAAGCATACACACACACACAAAGTAAGTGACATGCGTATGTATATAGAGCACACATTTACATCATGATAATGAAATCTCACTAAAAATCTTTCAGAGATCTGGGATAGGGGTTAATTTTGAGATTTCTGCTTCCAAGCTCGGTTCCTGATCCATGATTTCTCATGTAGTTATTGATCTCCCAGAGCTAAGAAAAAAACCCCAGACGTTCTCTATTCACTGTCAGACCCTGAATTAGCAGCACTGGAGAAACGGACCTGTGTAGTAGCTTTAGGCCACATGGGTGATTTATGGCTTGCACCCACAATCAACACCAGAATATCAGGACACAGAGCATTCAGCTGGTATGGACAATCCTTTAATTCTGCCCCACAAATTATTCGCATTCTCAGGACTATCTATCACAACATGTATGATGATACATGGATGTATCTTCACATCCAACTATGTTTCTATATGAATGCCATCATCTCTAATTTTGGAGAAGACATCTGCATTCAAGCTGGTTGTCTAGACTGCCTTTGGAAAAGAGTGGCAACTTTTCAGGTGCATTTCTTTCTTCTTCAGATGACCCCTTTCTTCTTCAGAAGAAAGTACCCCAGAATTATTACACCTCTCAACAGGCAAACATATGTAGGGCTCTGTTTCTGATGAACTCAAATGTACACAGATGAAGTTCATCCATGACACACTGTCTCTTGGCCATACTTTGGTCCAGCTTCAATTGGTGGGATAATTCATATTCCCTAAAGGAGTATTTAAGGGTCTCCAGATTACAGCACATTCACAGGAGATGTGGTCTGAATAATACCAATCTGAAGATAAACTGACCTCTAATCTCCAGAGGAAAACACACCTTCACCTGCTGTTATCATCTCACATATTAAGCATAAATGCTTTCTGGGTTGCCATTTGGAGGTATCTGACCATCCATATGGGGAATATACAACCCTAAATTAGGCAGTCTTGTTCATATCCCTTTGGAATCATATCCTGAAGTTTGTTTTCAATTTATGCCCTTAGGTCTACAGGTTGTATGTTTGATACCATGTAATGGTCATGAGCATAGTCATTACATAACAAACCTTCAGTATAAATTCCTGTTAATCGGATAATAGCCCTGGGCAAAGCACTAGTTATTAAGGAACTTTAAAAGTAAGTTAGCAGCTTGGAGCCATCAGCCCCTTAATATCTAACAGTCATCTCCTGGAAAGCTATTTAACAAAAAAATGGGGGTTTTAGGGAAAAAAAAGTACCAAAAACCGAATATGTTCCTGTTGTTGCTGGCAGTCCTGGCTGAGAGCCAAAGCACTACAAAGATTTTCTTGCTGCTAGAAATAAAACTTGCTATCTACAACTGTGCCAGTACTTGGGAGAAATATCCCCTCATTTTTCAAGAGGATTCTAGAAGGTATCTGCACAGATTTCCATAGAAATACCTTCATGTCAAAGACACATCCTTTGTGAAGGGTCACCACTAATTAATAGATCACCTTTATTAAAGATAAACCCATTTTTGCCATGCCCAGTGGGTAAATAATAGGCATACCATTCTCTCTAATATTCTCTATTAGTGCACTTATAGCCATTTATAATTCAGAAGTCTTAAATCCATAGAACACTTCTTCCCGCTATTAATCATTCATCAGCCTTTGATAAAATCTTGAGAAACTTATCCCTTTACATAAAGAGTGACCAACCGATTGACGAATCAGGTGTGGTGAATGGAAAACCAATTTAGTGTTCTTTTTTTCTTTTTTTTATCCGTCCCTTTTCAATCTTTTAAAAACATATTTGTTATGACTTCACCCTAGTATTGAATACATTCAAGCATATTATGTACTCAAGCTGTAAAAAGTGGAAAAATTGATGCTCTTGAGACTCAGTTCTGTATGGAAGGTCTGCAAGCAAAGAAGATGTAGGGAAGAGGGCAAGAAGTATTTTCTTATTGCAAGGTTGGTGTAAGTGATTATGAGTAAACGAAATTGCATTCAGGCTGTTTTTCAAGCAGGGCTGTCAGGAAATCTGAAGTGGCTGGAGAGCCTTCAGGAGCAGCCACCTCCTATCCTTCTGTTTTATATCCAGCAACAGGATTTGGGAGATGTGGTAGCACCAAGGAGAAGGGTATATGATGGCCACTTGTTATCAGATGAATGAGGTGTAAAAGTTGACTTTGACAAATGGATTTTCAAGTCAAAGATGGATGGCTGAGGTCTACCTTTTGCTGTCTAAAGAAATCAACGTTTCTGAGCCATAACTGTCCAGCAGATTACCTCACCCAAGCTGACTGTTCAGGACCTACAAAGTCAGCAAGTGTTTACTGAATATTATACCCTTTTCTCCCCTTTATCTCCCAGCTGTGTTTAGATTTAGCCCCCATTTCTGCGAAATGCTAAACTTCTTGCTGCTAATTTCAAGCCCGGCTGACAGAGCTCAGCTTGGATCTCTTACCCGTCGGGAGGTGATAAGCAGTTTCCACTCACAGATCACACATAGCTGAGTGATGTTCAGAGACCCTCTTGTTCCCCGAGCCCTGCTCCCTGCGAAGAGACATTAGCGCTGGGTAATGATCTGTAAATGTGTCAAAACTGTGCCACCTAGTGACACCGCTGCCTAGTTCCTTTGGTGAAGTCTCACTGATTGCGCTACAGCAAGCTGTAATATAATTAGCGTTAATTTGGTTTCTCGGTAGCTGGCTGCTGCACAGCTCCCTGCTCAGCCACTCTCCGCTTCTCCAAAAGACTTTTCTCAATGTAATAAGATCTTCATTAGGGATTTGTTTCCTCCATTTTTGATTGTATAAGACAATTCTTTTCTTCTTCTTTTTTTTTTTTTTTTTTTTTTTAATTATTTGTTTGAATGGATTTTCTGCACACAAATATGAAAACTAAACAGCAAGAAGACTTTAGTAAGGAGCATTCTCTTAATGAATTGTGCTGGATTTTTATACCTAACAACTAGAGCAAACTAGCAATTTGTGGACAGTTTATTACTTATTAATTATTATTATTATTATGGGGTTTTGTTAGGGTTTGTTTTCCTGGTTTCATTTTGCTTTGTTTTTTCATTATATAACATAGATTCATTAAGATAAGAACATTATGTTTTCGACAAAGTTTCAATTTCCAAGAATTTTTGATTCTACTTTTCTGATTGCAGTTCCTCCTGTTTCAAAGTGCTTGAAAAGAAAGCTCCAGGTGTCATTTAGAAATATCCATTAAAGCAGTGTATGTACCATAAAAAATAAGAAATTTAAGTAAACTACTTTGGTTGATCCAAATCAGTTTTGGGGAAATTATTTTTTATTATTCTATTGTTATTTTTCTTGCTGTTGTTGAGATTTTTGTCCTTTTCTATGATTACAGTGCAAGAAAAGTTTAGAAAGCTAAAAATTTTCTTGTATAAGAAAACGATTCCAAACTAACTTCCCTAACAACAGCCAATGTCAGCAACACTCGGATAGACTGTACAACCTACCTCATTTTTGAAGTGGTGTAGTAGCCAACTCAGAGAGCAGGAGTTCAATTAAATGACCAGACAACAGATTTAAAATAAACAGAACATTGCACTTCTTTTGGTTTTTTTTTATTTGTTTTTCATAAAAAAGATTCACATTGTGTAATTCATTGCATTGAGATATTGTGGAAGCTTAAAGTATAAATAATTTATAAAAAAACCCCTAGCAAATAAACAAAAAAATCCCACCAAAAAAAAAAAACCAAACAACCCAACATATTCATGATAGCTAATCACAGAATCATGGAATAATGAATAATCTAGACTAGAAAAGCTCTCTGGAAGTCATCTGATCCAATAGTTTCCTAAAAGTAAGGTCAGCATAGCTTTTGTAATATTCCTGCTCTTCTCCAGCATGTGGTGATTACTTGAGGCAGCCCCAAATCTCAGTGGTTGCATGCTTTATTGATTTTGGAACAATGTCCAGTTTTCAGAGGGCCACAAAGCAAATATCAGGAATCATATTCCATAAAACTCAACAATGCTTTGCTATATATAATAGCCAAAATGGAAATTACCATTAGTAATGGGTTAGAATGTTTCTGTTTGGGTAAGAGGTAAGCAGCTAAGTGCAGACTTCTTCACAGGACCTGGTCACCCTTAGCTCCTTTTATAGTCATTGTAAAGCAATTGGCACTACTAGAAGTGATTCATCTCAGTTTAGAGTAGATGTCCAAAATAGGTCAGATGAACCACACTAGCAGAATCTCTTTCTTTACTGATTGTAAAGGAAATCTAGGATTGACCTCTTTTAATTGCTCTTATTTTGGAATTTTGGACAAATTTCCTATTTAAAATCTGCTGCGTTTGAAATTGCCAAAATATCACGTTTCCCCCCCTTTAAGCTTAAATTTCCACATTTCAGCCTGAGACATTCTCATTAAAAATATAGTTTATACTGAAAAAAATACAGGTATATATTGAATTAAAAGTTGCCATTGAGTTTAGCTATATTGATACATGTAGCTGGTTATTCCAATATTAATGTCTTTCACTTACTTGTCTTTTCCCATTAGTAGCTATTGAACTATTTTCCAAAGAAGGTAAGCATTTTGTCAGTTTTACAGACATGGAAATGGTAGAGAGGGACCACAGAATCACTGAGAAGATGACTGGAAGTGATGTCTGGAGACGTAGCCTCTCACCAGAAGCACAATGATGAAAACACTAGGCTAGGCTAGGCCAGAAGGTACCAGAACAGAACAGAATAGAATATTTCAGCTGGAAGGGATCTGCAATGATCATCTAGTTCAACTGCTTGACCACCTCATGGCTGACTAAAAGTCTGAGAATGTTATTAAGGGCATTGTCTAAATGCTACTTAAACACTGACAGGCTTGGGGCATCAGCTCTAGTTCTAGTGTTTCTTGGTAAATAAATGCTTCTTAATACTCAGTCTAAACCTCTCCTGCCACAGCTTTGAACTACTCTAAGCATCCTATCAGCAGATATCACCTCCCTCTCCATGTCCCCTCCTCAGCAAGCTGTAGAGAGCAGTATAAATTCTAATATTGACCCTCAGATCACTCCAGTTCATATCAGCCTACAACCTGACTGGCGTTCTTCAGCTCCTCCTTTGTGCCTTTCCTGAGGATGGGAAAAACATTAGCCTTTTTTAGTTACCAACACCTCTTCTTAATAGTCACAATTATTCATAAATGAGAGACAGAGACCTTACTCAGCCACATCAGCTAATACTTTTAATATGTTCAGGTGTATCCTATCTGGTCCACTGGATTTCCAGGTCTTCCAAGTAGCACCTTGTATTCCCCTCCTCACTCTTGGCTGCACTTCCCCCTTCCAAGCCATGTCATTGCACAGTTGTTTGGAGTGGTCTTTGCTTGTGAAAACTGATACAGAGGAGCATTGTGCCCTTCAGCCTTTTCCACACTGCTGATGAGTCAGTTGTTGCCTGCAGTTGTTTCCAGTTGTTTTTATTGTTTCCAGTTGTTTTTATTGTTTCCAGCAGTGGACTTGCATTTTCCCTGAACTTCCTTCTACTACTGGCACACCTGTGGATTCCCTTCTTGCTGCTATTGTTCTTCTCTGTCTTAGTGCCAGCTGGACTTTGGTCTTTTTCTTTCATCCTTAGAGAACAAGCAAAGCCTTTGTTCTCTTCCTTTGTTTCTCTTCCTTATTTTCACTTTGTGTACGCTTACTTCAACATTTTAGTTCATCAAGAAGTTCCTTGATTGGCCAAGCAGATCTGGTGGAGCTCTTGCTCTTTTTGCACAAACGTCGCATTTATTCTGCTGCTCTTTAGTAAGTTTTCTTTAAGAGTATGTCAGCTCTCCACAGCACCTCCCCCTTTTCTACCCATTTTCAGGGGAGTCTGCATAGCAGTTTCTACTGACCTATTCTGTTCTCCTGAAGTCCACTGTTCTAACTCAGGAACCACCTTTCCAAGCCTTCCTCCAGATCCTGCAGCCTCACCATGTCTAAACTACTATCTATGGTCATACTCACCACCAGTTTTTCCCTGTTAATGAGCACTAGGGCTAGCAGAACACTGACCTTAGTTGTCCTCTCTAGTATTTACATCACAAAATATCTTACCCACAGACACCCAGAGCCAAAAATAGAACCAAAAATAGAATCCTTTTTTCTGTTTTCTGTGCTGTCGTAAATGAAAATATTATAAATATGTGCAAGCAACAAGGAGAATGGAAGTCTCTGAAGACATGTTCCCATCTTTCTGCCTTATTTACTGAAGATAGTTAAAAAGCATCTTATCTTACTTGAGAAAAATAGCTGTACACTTGCCAAGGTCAGCAAGATGCATAGAGATTTGCTGAGGGCTATATTCTCCTCTCTGATCCATTCTGCCAATTTCCACTTCATACTCAGCAATCTGTCCACACATGGGCCTCCTAAGGATGTCAGCAAGAATTCTGCAGCAGCAACAACAGAAGAGCTGGGCCCTTCAAAAGTTAGTTGCTCAAGTTAAAACCGCCTCAGGGCAACTTTGACTAATGCATTTGGTTCCTTTGACTTATGCATTTGTTTCCTTTTGGTTTAATTGCATGTATTCACAAGCTGTTATTTTTTCTTTCAGGACACAAAAAGTGTAAATAAAGAGAACATAGGATTGGAATGGATTGCTTGGATCACTGAGTCTAGGTCACTCTCTAACATAGACAAGCATATCATAAGGTGCCTCTTATAAATTTATCAAATCTCATCTTTAAACTAGCTAGGTTTGTTGTGTCTTAGTGATATTACTGAAATGCTGTTCCAGAGTTTAATTTCTCTGGTTGTTGGAAACCCAATTTCAAGCTTAAAATTACTGTTCACTTGTTTGCAAGCAGTTGTTGCTTTGCCAGCTTTCCCAAGTTGTTTAAAAAGGTTTTCTCCTTTCTGCCTGCTTATTATCTTCCCTCCTCTGTAAATTTATTCCTTCAAAGCCTTTTGCATGAAACTAAGACAGTCCTGCTCTTCTTATCTCCTCACATGCGTCAGAGTTTTCATTCTCCTTATTAGCTACAATAGCCGTCTTTCCATTTCTTCCAATCTGCAACTTTTTAACTTGAGTGAGTATGAGTGACTTGTGTGAGGCATATGGAATATAGAACAGACTAGATTAGACTAGACTAGACTAGACCTATGATGGTCTTATATTCAACTGCAGTTAGACTTCATTTTAGGTACTGCAGTCTTGGTTTTCTGAGATTCTTTGTTCACTGCCATGTTTGAATTAGATGAGATACTCTTTGGATATTGCTTTGATTGAAGATACAGCTGTTATTCTGCAACGATTACAATTATGATATACTGGATAATATTATAGTCTGCTTTCTCTGTATCTGTTAAACAATTGTGGCTTAAATTAGATGTTTTAGAGAAGGGGAGGGAAGAAACTCTGATCAGGCAGCAGGAGTAGTCCCATCTTCCCCAGAAGAAGCCTCATTGCTGCTATCTCTACAGCTTCTTCTCTCTTCTGCCTTGTCTTTCATGAACTATTCCTTTCCCTCAGATCTTGCTGGTTTTTCCACACCTGCATCGCTCCCTTTGCGTTCCCCTACCTTACCTGCTCCTAACTTTTCCCCATGTCCTACCCCCTTGTCCCTTCCTCAATACCTGAAAACTGCTGCTGCCTTTTCTGCCCACTACACTTTCCTTCCTTAAACTAATCCTGTTTTCTCCACATCTTCAGCTCCCTAATTTTCAGCTTCTTGTTTTCTTATTTGTCCAGACCTTGCAGCTCGCTTTCTGCCTTCTCAGGCTTCCTCTCAACATTTTTACTCCCCCCTTAAATATCCATGTTTTGCTGTCTCTCTTGCATCTCTCCTCAACCTACCCCTTGTTAGCATTCATCCTGATTCTACATACTGCATCTATCTATACAAATACATACTGCTATGTGAACAGTGCTTTCCATATACATACTTTCTCACTGTTGTGCCTCAATGATGAAATCTAGTGAACTAGAGTTGGTTTATGCCCTAAAAACGTTTAAAATTTTTCAAGCCTTCCAGATTTATTTTTTTTAAATTTTTTTTTTTTTTCTTTTTTCTTTTCTGCAAACTAGCTCTCGTTTGCTACTGAACTGCTGACATGTGAGCTCAGGGGGATTTCTCTTTAAGGCTTGCCTAGGAAATACAGAACCCAAGACAGTGATAAAACTTGCAGCTCTCCCACCTCGCAGAGGCTGGAAGGATGTTTACACGAGCAGCTGTAATTTGGTCAGGGTTCTGGTGTTTAGCTTCTCACACCGCTTGTCAGAAGTGCCAAGTCTCAGCTCATGCTGGTTTTTGTTCTTTGGCAGATTCTAAAGGCCAGACTAAGGTTGGGATCCATTACACCAAACACTGTTTGAGCAACCTGCAGTGAAAGTGAAACTCTGTCATGAGCAGCTTACACTTATTTAACACATTAAGTCCTTTGCCAGCATAATGCCACTTAAATGAAGGAGTGGCAGAGCATTTCCAGCAAACGAAGAGGCAGGAGTACTGCCTGAAATATTTTTGTGTCTTTTCTCAAGGCCCTTCCACCCATTGTGGTTGAATCAGTGGATGTGACAGCTTCACAGCCCCAGACAGCATGACTATGGGTCACACAGGGTGTGAAGAGGAACAGGAGGTGCTATTTACATGTCAAAATAACTGATGTGAACATTCCTGTGACTACTTCAAAGAAACTTCTCATTATCTTTGTTATTAAATGCTTCTGTGTTGCTAAGAAGGGGGACAGGTTAATTGGAAAAATTATGTTTAAACTTTATAAACAGTGCAAACATGAAACCCATCATTTTAATAAATGTTTTAATGTCTTCTGGATCTAATAGATCTTGACTGATGCATGCTATCATTAAGTTTAATTTAAGAAACTACCCCTAGAGATGTTTTTTTAAATTAATGGGAGACACGTTCTCAAGCAATATTAGAAATATTTGATTTACCTACATCTTCATCACTGAACCAGATTTTTGTGTAAAGCAGCACCACTTTACCATCACATCTCTCATACTAAAAAAAAAGGAAAGCTTTTGACCCACTATATTAAAATATCAAGTCATCCATCAGTGCAATTCAAACAGCTCTGAAGTAGCTGTTTAATAGTGCAGTGCAGTGCTTCAAATAGGGACAGGTTAACTAGATCCAAATAAATTATTGCATTAAATTAACACTTTTCTCTTTATGAAAATGAAAAACAAAGTTGCATGTTTGCATGCTTTTGCCTCATGGGGATTTTAAGAATGACATAGCTGAACTTTAGACTATTCCTTTTAAAGAGCCATTGCGCATCTAGGAAATAAGCATGTCTATTTAAGCTGAAAGCACATGGCTCTGAAACCTACTTCGGCTGCTCAGGTTCTGAGCAGTGAACACAAGACAATGAAGTTACCTGAATGGGGTGAAACAGGTTTTGAGAAGAGTGACATGCTGAAAATTTCAGGGATTACATGGGCAAGACAAAGGATCTTAACAAACAGAGCTTGTGGGTTAATGTTTTCTCTTTGAAGGGAATTTTTAACATCAGCTTAATGGTTTAGAGCCCATGTTAGCATTCATTCTCATTCTACATATTGCATATATCTTATGTGTTTGAAGTCACCAAATAATTCCAGCAGAAGTCAGAGTGATTCCAGCTTTGAAGGGCAAACAGTTGTGCTACATAGCAGTGTAAAGGAGATAGACAACATAATGTCAGTGAGTCAGCTTGGGGACGTGCCCACAAGTTAAATAATAGTTTGTTTATATTTTAGTAATTCTTCTCTGTCCTGGGTTCAGCAGTTGCAGTCATTTTTCTCCTTCTTAGTAGCTGGTACAGTGCTGTGTTTTTGACTTTCAGCCTGGAAATACTGCTGATAGCACCAATGGTTTTAGTTGCTGTTCAGTAATGCTTACTCTGATCAAGGACTTTCTGAGTCTCATGCTCTGCCAGGGAGGAGAGGAAGCCGGGAGGAAGCAGAGACAGGACACCTGACCCAAACTGACCAAAGAGGTATTCCATACCACAGCATATCATGTCTAGTTTATAAACTGGGGGCAGTTACCCAGAAGGGTTAGACCACTACATCATCAGGCTCGGTATCAGTCGGTGGGTGGTGAGCAGTTGTATTATGTTCCTTTGTTATTTGCCTTATTATTATTACTGATGGCAGCAGCAGTGGTTTGTGTTATGCCTTAGTTACTGGACTGTTCTTATCTCAACCTGTGGGAGTTATATTCTTTTGATTCTGCTCCACATCCCTCTGGGAGCAGGGGGAAGGAAAGAGGGGAAGTGAGAGAGAGGCTGAGTGGCTGACTGAGCTTAAACCACGACATGCTCTGAAGGAAAGCACAGATATGCTGAGTCATTTGTGTACATTTACAGTAAGCCTTTTCACACATCTATCACCTCTCCAGTCAAGCTATATGTCTAGGCAAAAAAGCAAAATGCATCTGCCTTTTCTAGGTGTTATTTTTATTTATGTGCATATGAAAAGAATAAATGTTACAAGAAATAGATTTCCTTTGCTTTCTGTCTTTTCTGCTGTCCTGTTTAAACCTAAGAAAGGCTTTTTCTCCAAGGCTGCGATGTGACAGTGCTGACAGTTCTCTTCTAATGCAATGTGTCTGAAGGGACCTACCTCAAATGCCAGACAACTACCACACCCATCCAGAAATCAGGAATGAATGACTGCTGATGTTCCAGCTCTGCCCTATCATGGAAAACATCCACTCTTGTCCTACATGATGTGCAGGCTCCAAAACTGAGCAATATTTGTTTGAGTTTTTTCTCTCCAGAGAGAGAATCCATTTCTGTGTGATGCAACTGGACATAGAGCTGTGCAGTATGTGGGACTTTCAACTGTATGAGGAAATGCCATCAGATCACACCAATCACTACCTGGAACTGTTTTTTTATCCATATTTGTGGAATAAAAAATGTTTAACTGTCTAGACAATTCCAACATGACGTGCATAAGCAGAAAATCTGGGTTTTTTTCTCTTATTCAATTTTCAGATAGTTTTTAGAAGGAAGAATTAAATGTTGTGTAATTTTAAAGAAAGCAAAAAGAAATCTAACTAATGCTTTAATTGCATGACTGAAAGTACCCAAAAATTACTGTCATGTATTGGTTAATAAGACAGGAAAGAAAAATATCTCAGATAATGTTTTGATGTATGCTGTATGCTATGAGAATAGGAGGACATTACTCTTCCCAGTGAGACCTACATTTATTCTTAACTCCTGGACATTAAAATAAGAAAGATGAAGAAGTCAAAGTTGCTGTTCATATCAGTTCCCCCGAGCTGTGTGCACTCGGGCAAAGTACCACATATGCAGTGGCTGTTACTCATATAAATAGATGCACTGCAAAATCTAAAATCACCCTTCTTGAAAGAAGGCCTTAAGGATGGCAAGTAGACTGCAATATCTTGAAGTTCAAGCATTCTTATGAGTCAGACCTCAAAAAGCATGAGACTATTTTAGCAAACATGATCCTTAATAAAAGAGTACATTCTGGGTTCATTCTATTTGCCTTCTGGTTTCTGAGCCTTTAGGGTACTCCATGTAAAAATTATGTCTTCAAAATTTTATCTGCAAATAAAAAAGCCACATAATTTATTCTTATAAAATATGACTGAGTTTCCATGATACTTCAGACAAGGGGATTTTGGAAGACACTAAACACATACAGCACAGAATCTGGAAATGAACCAGAGCTGCTAAGACTATTATCTATTTGCTATTTGAGCTTAATCCCAGGCTCTCATTAGTACCAGATAAACATTAAGTGATGTTTAAATAGAAAAACAAAAAACCCAAACCAAACTGGGCCAAAACACAAACCAAATCAGGAAACCCACAGGCATCAAATTCTTTGATAAGGAAATATTGTACAAAAGCATTTGAATGATCAGAGTTAGTGTTTTGGGTGATCATTTCCACAAGTTCAGAGAACCCATCCACAGCTACCCCTGTAGCTGATGAAATACAGATCTATACTGCTCTGAAATTCAAAAGTGACTGCTGTAAAATCAGAAACAAGGCATGAAGGTGTCCTAAATGAGTTGTCACTGCTGAGTTCAGTCTTGACAATGGATATAGTCAGCTTTAATCTAATATTTTTCTTGTATCCATACCAGTGGATACAAGAAAAGTACTTCTAAACTGGTTTCAAACTCATAAAAAACATTCTCTGCATGAGTTTCTTATTTGATACATATGTAGTCAAGGATCAACTGAGAATAAAAATTTGTAATCAAACTTTTTTTTTTAGATACTTGTTCAAGTTTAACAGTAGCTTTACTCTACTGTGTTTATGCTAATAATGTGATTATTACTGGAGTAATAGTGCAGCTTCACTTACAAGCAAATGAAGTAACTGCCATTTCACAAAGAAAGGAGTACTCTAATCTGGCAAGTTTTGGCATCTGTTCTGAAATCTGTTCGAGATGATTTTTTATCGACCTTGCTGTGTGTGAAAGTGTCACCCATCTGAATTCATCCTGAACCAACCTTCCACCACATGTCATGCCCTGGAAACACAATGCACCATAACCCTCTGCATAATACAAGGGCAAAAGCTGAGCTGATTCAGTGGCAAGAATTGACATTTAAAACACAACAGAGAGGAAAACAAACAAGTGGACAAAAGCCAAAATAATACCAGCTCTTCAGCTTTCATCTATTGTTTTTATTGATTTCATTTCATTAGCATAGGTCTAAATTCTTACTGTAGGACACTGCATGAATAGTTGGGCTAAGCCCTAACGAGCTCAGTGTGAGTAGGGAATGGGACAGCTGTCCAGGTTTGCTTCACCACCTGATTAAGGTATTTTTGATAACCAGAGAAAGCAATTTTCATATGGGATTATTTCCATTCCAGAAATGCCATTATACCACAAGGGGGTAGGGGTGCTCTGTTTAAAAGCTTGCAATGTATTCCTGTAGACCCAGCGTTTCAGTGAAAACTGTGCTAAGTAGTATAAAAGACAACCCAGACTGAACCTGCACAGACATTTTCTATACCATCTGCATTTCAACTATTGCTTTCCTTATAATGAACATCTGTTCATAGATATCAATCTGAGCAGTAAGGATGAAATTATTTAAGAACCATCTATCTTTCAGCCTAGTGTGTTCCTAGAGATGGTTCTGAAGGTGGAGGATGAGTTACCCCCAGGAAAGAGGATTTGGTTACAAGGAGCACCTTTCATTAGTCTAAACAGATTGCCAAAGACTTGGCAGCACCAAAATGGACGCAACTGGATCTCATAAGAGAAAGTGCCCCTCAAGCCCTCAAATTAAATAACATTGGTGGGATTGGTGGCATATGCGTACTCACTGCTTCATTAGAAAAAAACAACCAAGAAAATGCATGCAGATAAAAGGCCATAGGTGATACCTGAAAAGGTATATTCCAGAGGGCCATGAAACCATATTTTCCTCTAAAGTCACTTCTTAAGAGGAAAATTTAAATTAATGATTTAACTTTTTTCTTTTGTTTCACTACTATGAGACTGTCAGAGACCTGGCAATTTTGTGTAGAAGAGGATATGACAACTTGATATAGAGAGACTGCCTCTCCCATACTGCTTACATTGTTCAGGAGATACAGACACAGTACAGGTACACAGTGCAAAATGGAAGCTGAGACACTGAATGAACCTTCAAAATCCTCAGAATCACTGTTTGTTGACATGTGTTATTGCAAGGTTAACAAGATCCACCTGCAGTCAGCTTTCTGCTCCCCTGTTTCTCCTAGCAAAGAGCTGAGATCCTTCAGCCCTCTTCCAGTGAGACACCAAACAATACTCCTGAAGTACTTTTCAGCCAACAGTGTCAAAAACATTTTGCTAGCCCCAATAGATCACAAATATCATAAGTATGGGACAAATCTGCCCTTTCACACATCTTCCATTAAAGTTATCCAAATTGCCTGGTTTATTACACTTTCCACAGCCACTTCTTTCAGTTATTTCTGACATGCTTAAGTACAACAGTTGAATTTGAAAATGTGCTTTTTTCCCATATTAAAAGAATAAAAAACAACATTAATATGTGCCATCAATATTAATGTAGTCAGAGTCTTTTCCTGGTTTCTTTCCTTTCAATTTTACATGACCATTGAAATAAAAAGAGTGTTAATTGCTCAAAGCATTCCCACTTGTTAGTCTGTCCACTCTCATGGCACAAGCACACCAGGATGGGTCAGACTGGCTTTTCTATTCTCAAAATCCTTATACCATGCAATCCATACCACCTAATTCATGTCACTTGCAGATCTCACAGTCTAATTCCCTCAAAACTGTCTTAGAATGATCAGTGGCATGGGAAAAAATGGGACACCTACTGCCGCATGGGAAAAAATGGGACACCTACTGCCAGCTGAGACCTTCCATCTTTCTTCTGCTGCGTTATAGGAGAGTTCAGTCCATGGAATATGGACCTTTCAATGGATCAATGATTGGGGGATGGATTCAGTCCCAATAAATTGCTTCTGCATAAAAGTGAAAGGGAATAAAACATATTAAGGTTTCATAAATAAAGTAATAATTTATAAAAATTATTTTAGAAGCTATTTTTTTCTTATTCTTTTGCAGATTGCAACAATTCAGTGAGGAAAATCACAGAAAAGGAAACACTTCCATTTTGAAATGGAAGTTTTTGGTGCATCTGTTTTGGAGACAATCATTGGCTTTTTAAAATATTCCTGCTAGTGAATATATCAGACAGGAACTATTGGTGTTAACGGAGGGGTTTTCCTCCTTAAATTTGAGACCAAATTAATGAAATACCATTTTTAGTGGAAGTGTCTTCTCCTGTGTAAGATATTGGATAATTTTGTTAACATTTCAGTTCCCAGATGCAATGGCTGAGCTAAGAAATTAAAACTGGAGATAAATCTGTGGAAGGAAGCTGAAAACCAGGTCATTCAAAGAGTTAAAGAGAAACTGCTGAAGAGAATTTTTTAATGGAATTTAAGAAAAAAAAGTTTGAGCATACCTCTTCAGCAAAAGAAAACAATTCCTTTTTAAAAATTTTGATGACATTTACTGAGGGAAAATGTGAGGGAGAAGAATAAAACAGAGCATTGTCCATTTCCCCCCTAGAAATTATATGGTATCCAGATCCTTCACCCAGAATGAGTACCAAAAAAAAAAAAAAGCGAGACCAGAAAAAAAAGAAAAAGGAAAAAAATGATGGGACCAGCAACTTCCAGCTACGCTCCAGGAGGAATTTCATATGGAGCCAACTAAGGAAAATCGGCATCTCAAAGCTCCTTTCGTCCCCTAAGTGAATGGGGTAATAAGTGACAGATCCAGGAGGGTGAGGGCAGTGAGGGAGCAGGACGGGTCTCAGAGAAGGCAGGTGCTGCAGTCAGTCTCCTCTCTGCCAGGAAACACAGGAAGAATGCATGACCAATTTGGTTTCAGAGCAGAATACTCTCTTTAATGGACAGAAAACACTAACCTTTTATTTTTTCTTTTCCTCTCCCTCTTTTTTTCTTTTTTTTTTCCTTTCTTTTTCTTTTTTTTCCTTTCCAGTTTTAACCCTTTGAAAGGACAAAGGACAAAGCTCACATCTCTGTTGCAACCTGTTTGCCATGCCAATAGCTTCCGTATTGCCTAGAATAGTGGACAAACGCGCTGTTGTGTAAAACAAAATAAACATCCTGAGAGGTCAGATTATCTGAGTGAGATTAAATCAAGCTAAAACATGCAAAATACTCTAGCTGGCTTTTTTTTGCTTCCTGTAAAACTGACAGGACTTGTATGTTGCTGACAAGTGCCGCTGGTATTCAGCATTTCGACTACAGCAGATCTTAAATTAGGAGAATCCTCCACAAAGGAGGGCAATTCTGAAGTGAAGCACTATGGGAAAAGCTGCCTTAAATAAGCAGATACTTAACTTAGGCTTTGCTGAAATCAGTGGTCAAAGCTGCTTTGTGTAGGATCAAACCTTGAAGTGGCTTATATCAACCAAATAATGTGTTGTCAATCACAGCCATTATCAGCAACTTTTCTTCCTCAGGTTTTTATATGTTTCAGTGTCCATGTCTGAGAATGCATGTTCTCTTTCCAAAAGATATACAGGTTAGAATGTAATGATAGATAACATGAAGGACATGCAACCATAGTGTAAGATCACAACTACAACAGTACCCTATGCACATTCTTACATATGTGTGACAAGCAAGGCACACTAACTACACACCAGTTTCATATGCACAGCCATACACAAATTAAAGAATTTATCTCCTGGCTTGACTGTTTGTTCCTAAATACAGTTCAGGTTTAAAGGTTCTGAATATGCAACATGGTATGATACCATTATACAAAAATATTTTTCTTGTGATAAACCTGAAGTTAATGAGAATGAAATGTATGCTCTTCTACATCCCACAGACATACACTGAAACTTATCCTCCTGCCTGCAGCTTGCTCAGTTTTACAATAGCTGAAGAAAAGCAACATTAAAAAAAATCACTGAAAAAAAGACTAATAAAAAAGATTAATTTTACGACTCAGTAGTTCGAATTATAGCTCATGACAAAACCAAGATATTTCAAACACAGGACAGAGGTATGACTTTACTGGGATTTATTTTTTGAAAGCCCTTGGTTCATATGGACTCCTATTTTTTGAGGATTGGATGCTACATTGATAGGAAAGAAAATACTATTTTCCTGTTTGTGTGTGTGCACATGTTCACATGCACATGTTTAGTAAAAATCATACACTTTTGGTTTATGTGTGTGCCTGTATATGCATAGGCATATATATATGTATAATGTAATACACAGTCTTTAGGATTTTTAAAAAATCAGTGGTTCATAACCATGCTTTAAAATAAATTATTTTGATTTCCTATATGAAAAAGCTAATGAAATTAAGGGTTGTTTAAATTAGGGCAATCAAAAAGCACACATTCCTTTTCCTAGGTTTATGCAATTCTATTCAGTGTTTGCAGCACAAGGCCTGCCTGTAGGATAAATAATGTAATGGGTTTTGTGATTTGATACTAAAAGCATAACAAAATCTTACAGCTGTAGCCTCATTTCTCTCCACACTCAAACTGCTCACTTTTTTAAATTGCATGTTTTGCACAATTAAGAAAAAAAATCAGATTCTTTGTCTAGGAGAGCCAATTTCCAGCACAATAGGTAATTGCATATAATTACAGGAATTTTAGAAAGTGAAACAAAGAAACGAAAGGACAGTGATAGTGTTGTTGTTTTGAGATTGAGATTGAATTGTGGTCAACGGCTCAATGTCCAGCTGGAAAGCAGAAACGAGTGGTGTCCCTCAGGGATCGGTGTTGGGACATATTTATTGGTGACATGGACAGTGCGATTGAGTGCACCCTCAGCAAGTTTGCCGATGACACCGAGCTGGGTGGTTTGGTTGATATGTTGGAGGGAAGGAATGCCATCCAGAGGATCCTTGACATGCTTGTGAGGTGGCTGATGCCAACTCGATGAAGTTTAACCATGCCAAGTGCAATCCAGGTCCTGTGCCTGGATTGGAGCAATCTCAGGCAGAGCTCCAGGATGGGCAGAGAAGAGATCCAGAGCAGCCCTGCAGAGAAAGACTTGAGCATGTTGATCAATGAAAAAATGAACATGAGCCAGCAGTGTGCCCTTGCAGCTCAGAAAGCCAATTGTATCCTGGGCTGCATCAAAAGGAGCATGACCAGCAGGTCCAGGGATGTGATCCTGCCACTCTACTCTGCTCTCCTGAGACCTCACTTGGAGCATTGTGTGCAGTTCTGGTGTCCTCAACATAAAAAGGACATGGAACTGTTGGAACAAGTC